>JTDE01000907.1:149541-177900 GCA_014338405.1 Paragonimus skrjabini miyazakii
AAGGATGTTGTGATAGTACATTTGTTTAAAGGTGAGGGTAACAAGCAATGCCCCGACAGCTATCGGAGCATCAGTCTGCTGAGCTGTGCAGTCAAGGTGCTTGCCAGAATCCTTCTGAACCGACTGAATACGCATGTCTTGGAGACGAATGTTCTTGAGGAGCAATGCGGATTTCGGGCGAATCGGAGTAGGATCGACTTGGTGTTCGCTGCTCGACAGCTTCAGCAGAAGTGACGGGAACGCAACCAGCCCCTCTATGCCCTCTTCGTCAACTTCAACAACGCGTTCGATTCCGTGAGCTACGAGGCACTATGGACGGTGCTTGGTTTGTATGAATGTCCAGGTGAGTTCGTCAATTTGATTAGATTGTTGCATTTGGGCATGCAGGCGAAGGTGCAATCGTGTGGATCTACCTCTGATGATTTTGACATTGTCACAGGCGTGAGGCACGGTTGTGTCTTGGCTCCATCCCTATCTGGTTTATATTCGAATGCCATGCTAACAGTTGCTTTTCAGGACTCTGGAGAGGACGGTGTTGATGTTGAGTACCGGATGGATGAAGGCCTACTGAATATTTGACGTTTCGGTGACCCAACCCTGTTACATATCTCAATGATACGCATGCTTCTGTTCGCAGGTGACAGCGCGCTGTTCGCACACAGCGAGGACGAACTACAGCGACTGACCACGGCTTTCGCGGCCGCAGCATCCAGCTTTGGACGGGATAACAACACAGATAGGACATTTTTTCTTTCCGCCATCTCCGAGAAGAGGTGCTGTCTGTGCACCTTCGCCCCAAATCCGCATCAATGGAGATGTTGTCAACAGCTGCACAGACTTCTGTGTAATGAATGATGAATCGTTTGTCTAATCTATACGCAGTTCAATTTTGAATTTTGTTTTCCAACTTTATCCTCTCTAGAATGCGCTAACGTGCACCCGTATACTGAAATGGTTCTTGTATAACATTTTACATATCTTTCTTCCTGGTATAGATCTTGTCATTGCAGTCTCTTTCTCTGTTTAGCTTCCGTGAGATTATGGTTTCCTTTTCGTGCTAGCCATTCAATTGGCTAACCAGCATTGGCCGGCTGGACACAAAGGCCTCACTCACACACCTACTAGTGTCATTCCTTCGGGTTTACACCGGATACGTGGTGTGTGAGTGGAACCGCAAGTGGTGGAGCGCAGTCCACCTGGGGTGATGGTTTAAAGCGCAGGCATCTCTTGGCTTCGGTCACCGTTACAGGTTAATCCATTTCGGATGTCGCCAATCGTAAATCTACTCGCATGTAGGCTGTTTGGGATAGTGTGGGTGACAGGGGTGTCTTAAACCTTTCCTGGGCGATGTCACTGTTGTCCACCCAGTAAATCCTGCCAAACAACTGGCAATTCCAGGTCATCTGATCGATTCACCGCCTGTGGTGTATTAGCGATCAGCAATGCTTCTGCCAGTAGACGGTCTTTGTGGTTACGGAAACCACTTTTACTCAGTCGGATGGTCAAAGCCAACTTGGTGTTAGTTGAGGATCGCGTGTGTAGAAATGGCTGAATCACATTCTAATTTCCGGAGTCGCTGAGCATCGGTAGGACTCTTCTTAATACACCTTCCGTGTTCTTCAGTGCGTACTGCCAGCTCGTTGTGAATCAACCAAGAATTTACTTACTAATGACCATTAGCACGACGCACAATATTTTTTTATCATATCCTTTCTGTTTACGGTTCGGAACCACATCTATTGCTTATAAGCATAGATTAATAAGAACACTGTTTCACAAAACCAGAATGATATGCGCTTACAGATAGACAGTTAATTAGAAAAACGCCCATGGATAATGGTTATCCAGAAAAGCTCGTGGACATTCACAATAAGAAGATAGAACCAAAAGTGATAGGCTTTATTGCATAGAAAAAGAATACACTTTTGCAAATCCAATTCAACACTTACCATCTGACCATCAACATTAGTTACAAACTGAGGTCGGCTTTGCAAGGCACCTAGTCAGCTGCTCAGCTGCACGTTCTCTTGTGCGCTAGGAGGTTGGTTCTCCACAGTTACGATACACACTCAGCCGATCAGTCTGCCTCTCACGTAATATACCAGTTCAGTCGCAGTTGGTATGACAAAAGAAATCGATGCTTGTATCGACATACGGTGGGGCACAATAATAAGTGGTTATCAACTGCACTGTCAAAAAGTGAGCTGTTGACTGTAACAAGCTATGAATAACCGACATCCTCGATCACCAAACATATATTAGTCACCGTTCGCCCAGTTTACCCTGTTAAATCGTTTCAGATATTGTTGTGTAATTGTAACCGTAACGTGCTAATGATTAGTTAATCAGAGCTATCCAGAGAGCACCGATCGATTTTGTGTACACAGAAGGTGCTGACGCAATCCATCTCTTTGTCATAAGACTGAGTGTTAAAATTTAACCAAACTGTTAACATCTCGCTACATGTTTTCTCTCTATTTTGATTAAATGGATAAAAACAACTCCGTGTTTTGAACATTATACTAATACATGACATACATACATGTTGAGTATACTTAATAATATAATTGTACATAATAGAAATGCAAGTTCGGTGTTCGGCCGCGTTGATTGACTTCGGTGTAAACAGTCCGAGAAATCCTGCCTGGTACGCCAATCGCAGGATAATTTGATAGATTCCATAAGCAACAATGCGTTAGGTGGGTACCTAAATTCAAATGCAAAATTTCTGTGATTACCGCGTTTGGCCATGCCGTTTCTGTCGCTGGTTAGAATTCAATCAGAGTCCAGATTTTTCGCAATTGGGTCTCTTCTGAACCCCGAAAGGCCTGTATCCCTCAGAAGAACCGGATGACAACCGAATATTAAAACGGTTTTAACGCTTAGCAAGTTGCCAGGACCTAGGTTAGCTCACCGCAAACTTCGTCAGTCTGTCAGAAATAACTAGTCAGTTTTGCTCCAGCGGTACAATTTAATCCGTTTAACAAATCCGGATCTACCGCAAGAGGTTATTGTCGCTCACAGATTTGGTCACCACTTTCACATACAGGCAAGTGAGTGTGAGGCTACTGATCAGAACTAATAGAATAGCTGTTCTCTTTTCAGGTTACCACGTAACCTGAAAAATACTCACAAGTGAACACGGCTGAGCACTTAGATAAGCTGATATGATCATATCCCACCTGTGGTTAACAATGCAGTGGCCTATGCGAGCGTCTCCCAAAAACGTGGACTGAAGTTAGATTTTCTATCCGGACAAACGTGTGCTCCGAACGAAATAAAACTCCAAAATGAGTGTCCATTTCTCAGTATGAAGTTTGTGGTCGCTTGTGAATGGCATCAGGTTAATAAATAATCTTTCACGGAAGATGAGTGATGTTCAGCATACTTGCTCTAAACTAAGCAACGTGGGGGTGATGCCTATAGGCCTCCAAACTCAAATCAAATGAACTCGTGAATCATCATGTTGAACCAAATGATAGTCTTGACATAATACGCCGTGCTTAAAGAATTACTGGCTTACTGTAATTCAACCGTTCTTTGTATACGTATATATACGTATATTTTCTGGTGCTAGTTATTAACACGGAAATTTCATAATTTAGACACATACAGAAGACACAGAAAGCAGTTCATCGATAGATATTCGGAGATGTAGAACTGCACAAAATAAACGTCATCTACATTTGAGCATAACTTAACCGTTAACATAGGCCTGTCTGTTTAGCTGTTTCAACGATAAGCACAATACAGTCCAGTCGAATTTCCGCTACAGTTCACCAGTAGTGTTTTAACGGCTCAGCAAGTTTAAACCAAACAGTAGGGTCACTGTTCCAAAATGTAGGATGGTGCACACCAATGAGATTAACCGAACTATTGGCTAGTTGATTATCACTGGACATTATCAGTAAGAGATACGGTAAATGAGAGAATGAACAAAAAAAATGTATGGGATGTCTATATGAAATGAAATGATCAAAATCTTGGTGAGTCAAATACAAAGACGAACCTAATATGTCGAGTGGGTGTTCGATAGAGTAAAGTTCGAAGGTGATTTGATATGTTACAAACGAATGAACAGTCACGTTACGTAGGGCAATGGTGTGGGCTATAGATAAATGACTACGGCCTATCACCAACTACATATAACAAAAGAAGGGTACACAGTTGAGTAGTAAGGTGTATGACACAAATAGGCATAAACAGAAAAATGATTGGAATATAGACAAGCCGGGAGACTGACGTACAGTACAATATAATGTCCAAGTTGATAACAGTGTGGATAAAAATATCCAGGTGTATGCTGGGTGTTGGCAGTGTTGTAGGGATAGGATCACGTGGATTCTATGTGGAGCGGCACAGTTGTGGTGTAGCTCACGTCCTCGTGTCCGTTGGCTTTGCGCGTTGTTGACTTGTTCGCCATCCGAAAGGAGGCATCAGAAGTTGTGTTGTTTCTTGCGGGTTTGGTGGCCTTCATGTGCATGCATTACGTGTAAGTTAACGCGCGTGAGTTGGCTCAGTCGATGCGCGCGTGTATGCGTGCGTGTGACCTTGTCTCTCGCAGTGTTTAGGGGAGAAGGCGTCACTGTCTGTCGGGTGAGAGAAGGTGAATTAAGCCAAGCGGAGCCTGTGTGTGCAGAGTGGGCATTGTAACAGGCAAGCCAGACGTTCTGGCTTCGTGTACCAGCTACAATCGTAAACCAACTTTGAGCAACGTGGAGACACCGGGGGACAGCGTTCTTCTGAAGTAAGGGTTCCAACGACAGTCCTGTGAAAGGAGACAATAGAAACAAACGTGAGCCAAAGGCCCAGTAAGACATGCACACGACTTACACAATCGGAAACAAAAGTGGCGCCAACAACACGACAGCACGATGCGTTACAGCATCGCCTGTTGAATCACGCGCTTGCTTGTGGAGCGCGTGAAGTGTCTGTGACCTTGTGAATAGGCCAGGGATACGTAAGTGAGTGAGACAGTTAACATGTGGTCTCCTGACCGGATGTGGGGCGAATGGATGGCTAGGATCGAGCCATCGGGTTTAGCGCAGGGCGTTGAACCCTTATAGTGTCTCTGCACCAAAGCAGATTTTATTTCCCGTCCAGTGATATGTAGAATTGACGTTTCAACGAATGAATGTGTAATAAAAATGTTAACTATTTCTGCTCTTTGAACTCAAATACGAAAATACACGTTGAGAAAACAGGACAAAAATTTTGTTATGGATATCACGAAAAATACTGGACCCTATCTGACTGGTCAAGCTATTTAGCGAGTCGCTGAAAATAACAGTCACTTTCAGAGTAAATTTTAAATAAGCATTTTCCCCCCAATAAATCGCTTTCAGGTAATGAATTTTTATCCACGCGATCATCATCTCACATAATATTTCAGTTGCACTCAGTTTATAATTTAACCTTCTGTTGGTGATAATTTAAATTTATGATCTTTGAGGTTCTAATTTTTCGAGAATCTACCTTAGTCCAGTTAAAAAATCAGTACAATAATTTGTCATCATTAACGAAGCAATTAGTCGCTTGGTTACCCACTGACCCGGTTAGAGGGTGCTGTTCTGTTGACCTTCATAAGTTTGAATAGTTAGACTTCCATCCGTGAGAAAAAATTGAACTTGAAGGAAAGTTTCTTTTGGGAAGTTTGTTGTTTAGTTAGTTCAAAAGTTACGAAAATTTTGTTTTTCAATGAACATTTTTGTAAACCAAGTTTGCAGAATGCACCAGAAAAGACAAGAAACGAAGGATAATAAATTTTTAACAAAAGCTAATTTCGTTACCATCCTAGGGTGACTCAACGGCGGAGTTGATATGACGTCAAATCACTAATGCCATCAAAACCACTTATTATGCCTCTGTATCTGTTGTCACATTTCATTAAAAAAGGGTGGTTTCACTGAATTTGAATGAAAACGTGCCTAATAATGTTGCCTCTTTCTTGATCTATTCATTTGACTGTTCCTGTGGTTCAGCATACATAGGTCGCACTATTAGACGTTTTTTCTGAAAGAATCCGTGAACACTGCCCCGCTTGGCTTCACTCTGGGACAACAAAGCTAATCAACTCTGGCCTATTGGATCGATTGCTACTGACACAACCCCGAAGGGAGCATCCCCACCGTCTATCGGGTCCCGGCCACCTTGTCTCAGAGAGTCAAATATCACATCCTGTCGACTGCGGAGGCGGATGCAATCCGATTTGGCCACCCGAATTTGTGTGTGAATAAACAATCCATCCAAACCCTGGGTCTCGGCTAAACACGACCAACCAACCTGTGAAACAATTTGTCACCGTTCAACTGCCCCAGCCCGATTAACACTGACTAACTAGAACCAACTTCGTTTATGTTTCTAACCACAGCGAAGTAGTGTTAATCTTTTATCCAATCACATGGTCCCTTCATTATTTTGTTGATCAATAATATGCTTATTCGTTAATTGATTATACATACTTCTATCAGCCAAAGAAGAGAATGTATCGAAAACAGTCTGTTCGCTGAAACTTTGTTTTTCATAAATGCCACGGGTACTTTCAATTATTTAAAAGCCAAGTGACCAATCACAATGGGTGAGTGGGAAACCCAGTCCAATAGATTACTTTCTGATCGACTGGCGCGCCTTCGTAGCTCACTTGGTAGATCATTTATCATTTAAAAGCATATTGTTCTAAAAATCTGTTCCACTGGAGATGACGGAATCGGGCTAGTTGGTGACAGTATGTGCAAACAAAGTTTTCCAGGCGTTGTTTCTACCTTGGTGGACTGGATACCAGATCACCTGGTGGTTTTCTGCCAAAGAACAAGCGTAACATCACTCCTCTGGCAATTAGTGACCCGAATTCTCAGTCAAAAACAATCGCCAGAAGAAATTTTATTTGTTTATGCTGGTTTGAAGATTGACCGTGAACACATTAGATGGTTAGGTGTTAACCCTACCTTCATTTAGGTCACTCACTGTGAGTATACCTAGTGCAGAGGTAACACGTATGATATGGAGATGATTTGTCGATCTGTGAGTGGCTATGTACAGGAGTAAATGTTTTGATGATCCCTTGCAATTTTTATGGCTAACGAGATCGATAGATCAGTGCGTATTGTACGAGCGGTATGTAGATGATATTTTCTGTATCGTCGATGGCAACACTGATACTGACTCACTGTTATCACAAGACAATTCAGCTCACAAGAAACTGATGGTTACTGTGGAAGTGGAACAAGATGGAAAACTGGATTTCCTTGATGTTGCACTAGTGAAACGTTCAGATGAATCGATTCAACGAGGCATGCCTAAGAATCGGACATGGAATGACCAATATATCAATTTTCACACCTTTGTCCCGATGAAACAGAAATGAAACTTAATACGTTTCCTACCAAACCGAATCTACAAACTTTGTACTGCGGAGGTGCTAGACAATGGGTTCAAGCCCTTTTTTGAAAGGTTTCGTGGTAATAGATATCCAGACAAATTCCTAGCCTGGAATATGCAACGAAGGGAACCGAAAGACAGTGAGTTTTCAGTCGGGCGGAAAGCTGTCTATGTGAGTTTGCCCTACAAGAGCGAATTACCCAGTGTATCACTGACCAGAAGGCTCGATACGACCCTGATTTGAACGTCCCATGCTGTACAACTAAGAGTAGTGTTCTTCTCCAAGTCAGCTTTGCGTCTTCACCTCAAAGACGCACTGCCTACTAGTGTTATCTTGTTTTGTATCTACTCATTTGCTTGTTTCTGTGGAACAGGTTATATTGGTCTCACAACAAGGCGCTTGTCGAAGAGAATACACGAATACTATCCATCTTGGCCAACGACCGGACAACAACGAAAGATTTCCAGAGTAATTTTGGCCCACTTAGTTGCTACAGGGTCACAGGGTCAATGTGGATGTCGCTTTCAAGCCAGTATACCGTGTCACATGTGTCCACACCAGGGGTATGGAATATCATATCTTGGCTGCTGCGGAGGCGATCGGAATCCGGCTGCGAAGCCCTAATCTATATGCGCAGATGTCTTTCGTTCAACCACTGATGTTACCATGTCCTGCCGTCGTTGGAAGACCTGATATGGTACCATAGTAAACATGTCCGTAATCCCAAAACGACACTAGATTCACACTACATTAGGTTCCACAAAATCTTGACTTGACAACTAATTTCACATATTTTTTGTGTTATATTTTGCCTGAGGATGACACCCGAAACTAGTGCAGTGGAGTCGAGCGATCGTAACATACTACTCAAACAGCTGCTATTCAGTAGTAGGATCGGAGCATATATTTTGACATGCTAAAAGCCGCAGGAAAAGTGCGGGAAGGAAAATCAGAGTGCAGTATCACCTATAGGAGTCCCTGCTACTTAATGAAACAGAGCACTGACGTCTGCGGCAGCCGAGACGGTCTGAGGCTGAATACCGCGTGCAAATGAGTGGTTTTGTTCCAAGTCTTGTTTCAATGCTTAACCCCTGTATTGCTTGGCCGAATAAATAACCCTTGCGCCATCCGCGTTCTTGGATCACAACACTAGCTTGTTCGACATATCTTGTCTTTTGATATTTTGACAATTCTTTGTCTTTCTGTAGGGCGCGACCTTAGTGGATTTTATTGACGGTTATAGGAAAAATCGGGAAGAAACCTTTGAACAATATTGTCGCAGGAGTTGAACTGATTGGAAACAAACTGGCTAATGAGTGGAAGAAATATCTGTTTGAACAAGTGACACAAAATGTCAAAACATGCCACCAGTCAGGTAAATTTTACAAGAAAACAATATAACTGTTATGGTGCCGTTAACTAGTTCGCGCCTCTGCACATTCAGTCAATCTAACATAGAGCGTTAATTCAGCTCATTCCTTCTGCCTAACCCATGGAGTTTTATGCAAACGGGATTGTTTGTAACAAAACGCTGTTAAAAGGTCCAAACCTACCTTTTTGCAGGAGACTAAACCACTCAAAATTAACCTTCCTTGTTGAGGCGCTTGACGAAACTGAATATAACAACATCAAGACAACAACATCGATGATATCCGGCTACCAGATCAAAGCATATAACCTTCAGGAATATGATGATGTGTAGGCAGTCTGTCGTAGTGGTTAGATCCTGTCAACTATTGTGACAGACGTATTGCTAATGTTTTATGCTAAGTGGGTTGATTAAATATATGCTGAGGATAGTGTTAATGTGTTGGTACACTGCGATCAGCAGTTACACAGACATCGCCCTCAACTGAAACGATACATTCACTAATCTGTGGGTAGCATCTCTGTTTTACCGTCAAACAAGAAAGGTGAGATCAATAGGAGGTTAGATCATACCAGATGGTAGCTGACAGATATCACCTGTATGCTATCCCTCTCAAGCAGTTTTATCCATCATAATTCCAGTATCTCATGCCCTAGAATCCTAGGGTTCTCGTTGATTGACTCAAATGAATCTTAACATATTACTGGTAGCAGTCGGGGATTTGGTTAAGTTAAAGTTGAACATCGCCCACAATTGATTGCAGCTGTCGCATCTCCATAGACTATTCCAGTCGGCCCCTTCTGAACGGCAGAAGCACTAGACTCGAGTTTCGCTTTCATTAGAGTGCGTCAGTAGTGGTTATCCTTGACACTGCCAGGACTAGAACTTCGGTCCCGCTGTTCATGAGGCAACTGTGTTTACCACTGCGCCATTGACCTCACATTAGGCAAGGATATGCACTACTGACGAGCTCTAATGAGAGCGAAACACGAGTCTAGTGCTTCTGCTGTTCAAAAGGGGCCGACTAGATAGCGACAGCTGCGATCAATTGTGGCTGATGCTCAACTTGAACTTAGCCAAATCCCCGACTGCTCATCAGTAACATGTTAGCTGAGTGGACAGACTGTTGTCTACCAGGTGGTCGAAATGATAAGAACTCTTACTCTCAATCCACGGAGTCACATATATGTTAGACTGATTCTGAATGTGAATATCATGGATCTGTGGAGGGTTGCATATACGAAAGTCGTGCCTAGGTAATGAGTACATAGTCCCAAAGCCATGTAGATGGAGAAGACAATACTCGATTTCGCAACCTGGGATAATCTGGCCTCCATAGTCTACTGGTACCTTGATGTTAAATTTTTGTCCTAAACGTATAAATGTGTGGGCGCCAAACAATGTTATCATTTGACCTCCTCTATATGGGCTGAAGTAAACATTTAAAAGGTATCACGATGCAGAAAGTGTACGCATGCTGGCTTTGTTGAAGGCGTCACAGACGACACGAAGCATAATCTACGTAACGTCAATAACGGGTAGTTTTCCCAACAACCTAACGCAATCGATTCGTTTCCAGTTTCTTCACGACTATGAATGTTCTTACCCGTAATCCACGAGTTCAAGGTTTTTACCATCTCGGCTTCCTCTTTCAAGATGGATGTCACTGAGAATATGACCGTTTTGATTACCTGTACACCAAACAAACCTGCAAATAAACACGCGGTTTCACGTTACCCACTAGCTCAGGTAAATTGCACTTGTTACATATGAATTCTCTGTCAGCTGCATTATTCAGTATTGGACAAACCGGTGTTAATGACATTTTTTTATAAACAATCATACTGTGCTTGTTCTTACTGGCTTCAGCTGCTACTAGATTTCCTAGGCGCTGATCAAGTGGCCCGACCCATTACCCAGTCTGCGGTTCTAATAAATTGCTGCAGGCACGCGTTTAAAAAATAAACTATATTAGATGATTGATAAGACCGAAAAATGGGATATAATAATTACAGATTTTGGTTATATAACAGCTACTATGAGACTAGTGTTGTGTGCAGCATGCCACACACAAAAACACGAGGGCCAGAACGAAAATTCCAGTCCGGTCTGTTGGTTGATTTACTTGGAGTTGCCTGTACTGCGTCCCGGGACTACACCAGACAGTCCGTAATCTGTACATAGGATTCCCCGTATTAGTCAACATGTCCACGCATAACACTGGAACTGTCTACCTTGGAATGATTGTCTCACGAAGGGGGCCAAAATTAACAATGCCTCGAGCGAGACCATTGGGAAACCAGCACTGTATGTTCGGACCAATACATTTACAGGAAATTTGAAAGGATAGCTCGCTTGTGAGGGTCTTTTCGGGTGGAATTATTATAACATAGGCTGTTTATAATTAGCGCTAACTAGGTTGGGATGATGGTTTGACGATATAGTGGAGAGTTGGTGATAAATTTAGCGGAGTCTGAGCCTTCCGTTATACGTAAATGCGCATGACTCGTTCGAACGGCGTATGCACTACACTGTGTTTGCGTAAACAAGACACAGAACTGACTTGTTCAAGTACTTCTGCAATAAACACAGCGTTGTTTGAAAACGCTTGTTTTTCTCCTGATACGAACAGCAAGGAACGGTGCAGTATTCCGAATTTTGCTATCTATACTGACATTCGGAAAACACCTTTCAGGCTGTAGATGTTCGAATTTTTAATTTTGACGCAAGTGACTAATCAGTAGTTTAGTTTCGCTTGTTTTACAAATGCTTGTTTTTGCTTACCTCTTTGACTACACTGACATGATGAAGAATTACCGAAAACCACTGTTCACCACATCAATGCACATACAGTGAAATGTCTGTTTAGATGTGTACTATTCGTCTGCTCTAGAAAACATCATTGAACATTAGGCAAATGAACCTACGCGAAAAAGTCATTGTCATTAGCTCAAGAAAAAGTGATGAAACCTACGTGACTAGTGGTCGCCATCAGTTCATATTTCACGTGAATTAATTTACTCAGCTCACACTCAAAGAATTGCGATCGGAAATGAAAGCGCTGACAGTCTAACCAATCATAGTTTTGAACACACACACAATCGGATGGTTTGAAAATGCTTCCACCGATCGAGAACTAAACGGGACTGACTTGACATTTAGTGTCCAATTGATTTTGCATCATACATTTAAATGTCTCGTTTGTAATCTTGTGATGCAAAAACACATTGATGGATAAACGCTTACGTGGAGTTCGTATTCTGGTTTGCAACCGTTTTTTCACAGATGGTTACCTAGATTGGAGACACGCAACACCGCCATCTATCAAATGAGATAACAGTTGCATTCGATGATCGGAGATGCTACTGCAAACTTGAAGTCACGATGCTCCACAGAAAATGCCTCAATGGTTAGAAAGCTCTGGATATTGTTATGAACTGTTCCATTTATGAATAGATTTCCGTGAAGATGTGCTGACGTACCAATGAAATTAAGGAAAACTACGAAGTACAACATTAATGCACATAGAAAAATGAACCGTTATTTTAACATTCACAGAAATCATTTGATTGGTCTAATTCGAACAGAAAACACAAAGTTCCAGTTTCTTCTGTTGACTGATCACTCAGCCAGTAGGATTCGATAACCGGAACAGAAACCAACCCGATCGCTTTACAAAAGTTAAGTGCGAAATTCAGCTTCTGGGTTTGAATGCATGCATGTATTAGTGGTGATTTTCAAACAGTGAACTACATGACAGTCAAGTATTTCGCTGCTTCGCTAATAAAGTTACACTTTTAATGTCACTGGTATGCACAGTCCGCATGTTTGCGCGTGAATGTTCATCTTCCAAAGGTAGATAACCCAATTATTCTACCTTGTGAACAATGATACAGAACAACGAAAGCCGCAGAGGCAGTCGTTTAGACGAAGTTCTACTCTAATTTATAACCCGTGAGTCTGTTTGCAAGATATGGTCACAGTACTATTGGTTCTTTGAAAATTAGACTTGGAAAGTTACGCGGCTGCTGGAGGGGGAGAGTTGGAAGCTGTGATTGATGATTTAGACCTTTCGCTATTCGATGAGATTGCACTCTAATTTCACACACACGTTTACTCACCAAGCGAGGTGACATCGTCCAGTGAGACATCAACAAGGTCAAATTCCTTGCATCTCAATTATTTTCTAGTCAGTTCTTTTTTGCTTCATTTTACAGTTGGACAATAGAGAATTATTTGTGTCGGAATGTTCCCATTGCTACTCATAATTTATTTTGCTGTTGCCTACTCAAGGCAGTATAGTTGCAAAAAGGTCAACAAAACCTGAGATACAATTGAATGCAAACTCAATAGAAAAGACTATTAGAATTCAATATCAAGTGTGAATGTTTTAGTCTGGATATGGCGCATAGACAAAACTAGGCCTTAACTTGACACTACGTCGCGCAGCTAGGATCAATGTAGCCTCGTTGATAAAAAGGTTCCGTTAGTGGAAAGTGTTCAATATCTCGGTTCCATTAATGCTCAGGAGAGTCACAGGTCAGACGGCGAAGATAAACATTGTAACAGATGTGCCAGGCGAATAGATAAGACCATCCTGCAGTCACTCCTAGGTCTGGTGAACTGTCGCAACAAAAGTGTGTATCACATGTATGCTGTTCGTGTATCACGGATACGCCAGGGTGGTGATCAAAAGCCTGTTAGTCTTCATTCATACGTGTCAAGCAGATTTTGACTTCCCAATCACTTTTAATCAATTGCGACCCAAAGCTAGAAATAATTAATGAGGCAAACGCATTAAAGCACTGTACTGTAGCAGCTATGCTGCACAAAATTCCCAATGGTTCACAAAAAAGCAGTTTCGTATGCTTCGCCTACACTAAATTCGGTCGAAAACAACCACAGTCAAATACAGAAGGAAGAACTCGAACTTATATTCAAAGTTTATAAATTTCATAAAATGCCGTACAACCTTAAGTTCACGTTATATACAGACCATAAATCTCCACCACAGATTTTTGGTGCAAACGGCGTATTCTAGTTCATACTGTCAATCAATTAACTGTTAATATAACATACTTTTGATGTCCATTTCAAGAAACCATCAAGTTTTGGGTATGTAAATGAATTATCTCATTTCATGGCAGAGCAGGCAATCACAAATTCCGTGATTTTATCAACATCAATGGATGTTGATGTTTACAGAATATTTTTAGACTCCTACTCTCACCCAACAATAACTACTAGAATGATGGATAAGTCGACAGAAAAAGATGCTTCATTACAGCGTGTCATGCATTATCTCCAGAATGAGTGACAAACCGTTTTAATAGGTGAGATACTAAAACAGTTCTCTCGCTGTGAAGAGTTATTCGCCGTGATTGACGAATGCTTGATGTTAGGAGATCTTGTATTGATTCCGGCGGCCTTACAGCAGTGCGAAGTAAGGCAGCTACACTTCCGTCATCTTGACAAAAGTGACATGAAGTCGGTGGCTCGCAGTTACGTTTATTGATCAAGAATCGACAGTCAAATCAAAACATTTGTCTGAACTTGCAAAAACTGGTGGTGAATGAATCCTGAAGTATACTCATGACCTGAAGCCACCAAACTGTGGCCCTGTGTTTGCCTTCATTTTACAAACCCGTCAAATACACTCCAGTATATATTAGCAGCCAACGTGCACTCGAAGTGGACAGGAGTTTCACTTTGAGGTTAGCCCCTTCTTATCTCTGACGATTCTTCTGTGAATTTGGAAATTCGAGGGTTTTTTGACCGACAATAAGCCACAGTGCACTTCGGTGGAACTTTGGAAAGTTTGCAATGATAGTGGCATTCGTCATGTATTCATACCCACTTGTCACGCACAATCTACCGGTCAAGTGAAAAGATTCGTTGACACGTTTGAAAGGGCCTGGCTGAAATTGGAAGGAGGCGATACTATAGGAAATGATTCGTGTTTCTTGAGAGTTTACTGTTCACAGTTTAGCACACTGATACCCAGAACATCAATCGCTGATTAAAGCATTTCCAGAATGACGTTTGAGAAATCCACTTGATGCCGTATGACCAAAGACGTTACTAACGGACATAAATAAGCCAATGAAATAACAGCCATTATGGAGTAGGTCCCAGGTAGTTTTGAACTACACATGCAGTCTGTGTGTTGAATATATGCCACACTGGGAAGGTTTGGTTATCAAATATCACCATCAGTCGCAAGATCGACGTCGTCTATCGAATTCGATGTGGAAGACTCATCTCAGCACGTCATCCTGCTCACTTGAGACAACAGGCTGATGAGTACCAGGGTTACCAGCAGTTCAACAATAAACCACCGACTGATAAACTCACTGATAAAATCTCATTAATAACCATATATCCACCATCTCCGGCTATCTCAAGCATTTGTCATCTTGAAACATTGGATTGCTTTCAACAATTTCGTCAGCGCAGAAAGAAGATGCATGTTGCAATATATTACCATTTCATTTACTCTCATCAGTCGCAAACGCAAAACATACAGGTTATATACAAAAGAGAAACAGAGATAGACACAATATAGACACGCATACATTCACACTAAGTATGATCTGATAACCACCACGGCAACCCTATAGGTTACTTCTGTTGTGGTCCAAAAACGCGGATGACACAAGAGTTGTTTATTCGACAAACCAACACATGGATTAAGAATTTAAACAAGACCAGAAACAAAACCACTCATTTGCACGCAGTATTCGGCCCCAGACCGTCTCGGCTGCCGCAGACGTCAACGCTCAGTTCCTTTAAGTAGCAAGGACCATTATGGGCGATGCTGCACTCTGGTTTTCCTTCCTGCATTTTTCCTGCGGCTCGTACGATGTCAAAATATATGCTCCGGTCCTACTACTGAATAGCCGTGGTATGAGTAGTATGTTACGATGACTCATCTTCACTGCACTTCAACCACTTGTGTGGACATAGCGCCGGCTGGTGAGTTCTGATCAACATGGCTTCGCTAAAGGCCAGTAACTTCGGATTCTGACTGCGTAACAATATTTTGAATGACCTATTCAGTTACTGATGAGTAGTAGGGGATTTTGATTTTCATATAGACTGAACATCACCCACAATTGATCGCAGCTGTTGCATTTTCGTACGCATTCCAGTCGGCCCGTTTCGAACAGCAGAAGCACTAGACTGGAGTTTCGCTCTCATTAGAGCTCGTCTGTAGTGCATATCATCGCCACTGCCGGGACTTGAACCACGGACACGCTGTTCATGAGGCAACCGTGTTTACCACTGCGCCATTGACCTTACGTTAGTGCTTCTGCTGTTCGAAAGGGGCCTACTGGAATAGTCTATGGGAATGCGACAGCTGCGATCAATTGTGGGTGATGTGCAAATTGAAATAAACCAAATCCCCGACTACTCACCAGTAATCTAAAATATCGCCTAGCAGGTTTAATGAGATCGGAGATCTCGACCTGTCTAGGAAGTTCTAATCGCGGGGTTATCGATTGGAGTTAACAGGACAGTTACTGTGTCTCCATTTCGAGACGATCGGGCAACCTGATCATTACTCACATGCGAAAGTGGTTGAGCGTTCACATATGATAATTCGGTCGTGCCTAACGTGAGGTCAATGGCACAGTGGTAAACACGGTTGCCACATGAACAACGTGACCGGAGTTCTAGTCCAGGTAGTGACGCGGATATACACTATTGACGAGCTCTAATGAGAGCGAAACACGAGTCTAGTGCTTCTGCTGTTCAACAGGGGTCGACTAGATAGCGACAGCTGCGATCAATTGTGGGTGATGTTCAAATTAAAATAAACCAAATCACCGACTGCTCATCAGTGAGTGTTTTAGTCTGAATATGGCGCATAGACACAACTAGGCCTTAACTTGATACTACGTCGCGCAGCTAGGATCAATGTAGACTCGTTGATAAAAATGTTCCCTTAGTGAAAACCATTCAGTTTTGTGTGTTGAGATGGAACAACCAGAAAAGTTAATTTGATCTCAGGATTGAGATATAAAATAATTGTTTCCACCATGCGGTCTGAAAGTTCGGTTTGATTTCAAAGACGAATTGTGTTTGCGATGTGACGGATTGACAAGAGGGGCATCTGTAGGTCCACTAATAGCAAATTGTCTCATATACAAAGTATAGCTTTAAATTCAGCCAACTTTTCTGTGTATTCCTACGTTTCGACGACCGGTTGGTCATCTATTTAACGTTATAAATATACAAAATGACCAAGAAAATATACCTTAAATTCTTAGTGCTGAGCACACATCAATTCATTTAAGTGAAGGTGTTAAACAGTATATTACATGTTTTGTACTCCCAAGCGACAAGAATCCATGAAGACTTATTAAAGAGGTTGATATATTGAAAACCAATATGGGCAAAGCTCTATACAATTCTGGTTGTTTCGTTGCTTTTTAAAGAAGTACTGAAGCTTGTGGAAGGTCTGAAAACCAGAGCAAGAATAGTACGGCAGAAACTAAAACTGCCGTAAAATGCTTTAATAAAAAATACCTACGCGGAGCAACTCACCACTAAGGCATGCGGTTTCCGAATTTCCGTTTCAAAGACCATCTCAAATTGATAACTGTGTACAGTTTTCGTTCACGTTAAATTTTGTTACATAACCATTTAACCACTGCATCTACCGACCATCCAGTGGTACCTTTTAAACAGCAAACTTTAGGAAACCAGTTCACTGCAATATCGATTTCGAAACTGAATATAACTTGCAGGCTAACAATCTACCTTTAATCACTGCTCATCAGTTGCTTCTCATTAGTCTGTTTGACAGCATAATGTGTTGGTCATGGAAAAGGTGCTTGCAGAACCTTATCACTGAACACCACTCGGGCAACACTGAGGTCAATTGTCGAACAGCAAGAGTAGTTGCCATCGTCACATATCTGGCTGACACCAACCTCCACGAAAATGTTACTAGGTCATTCACAGTTCACACAGTTATCAATCAATGGTAGCCAGTTAGTCAGTGTAGTTAGTAGATCGCTGAAGTGACGACAATCCGATCACGAAAATGCTGAATGGACTGAACATACCTGCAAACACTTTGTTGAAACCCAAGAGCTCAACTATAATTTTAACATGTAACGAATAACTCCATCTCAGTTCCCACTGAGTTTTGCTTCCCGCGGATTCTTCCGCACTAACTGAGAACTTAGCCATTTTTGACGTACGTATACGTTTGAATTTCAACCGATCAAGCGAACCTGACAGCCTGTCATCAACTGATTTTACGAGATGTGCGGAATCTTATTGTCAGCTTAGTTGTTGCCGCTTACGCTCAACCTTGGATGTTCTCGTTTTTCTAGTTCATTCCATTCTGTCATCGCTTGGATGAAAATCAAGAACCGTTCGTAAATGCTTTCTCAACTAAAGCGATGTGTCTAGAAACGTTAACAGAGCTACTTCAAGTTCCCAGAGAACCTGGAACTGAAACTTTAACCGCCAGGTTTTCACATGGTCACTCAAAAACTCGAAATCAGTTTACCTAATTCGGTGGTCAAGCTTCATCACCACTGATCTCTAACTGTGATGTTCTACAAGTCACAATCCATTACCCCTTGTTTCTTTCACTTCGTACTGCATCCATGCAGATATAGGGCAACAAGCATCTAACTAGGTTTTATTCTCCTGTCCTGCTAGACAGTTTATACGAGCTAGCAAGCTGGTCAGAGCTTCATAAGTTTTCTCCTAGCACATCTAGATGTGCTGAAATTTTGTTTCCGTTTATAAAGAGAAATCAATATGAAAAAGGTTTTAACGCCCGCTCCCTCCTTCATTTAAATAGCGAACATTTACTTTGATTGTTTCCTGTTGAGTATCTGGGGCTTACTTTGAACATGTGCTACTGGTGTTTTCACCAGAACTTGCAGGCCTTCATTTTGTGTTCGGCGCTCAACATCTCTCTCCATTCCCTACCACTTGGTCAGTTGTCTCATTAAAACGTGTGTGCTCCCCCGTTGGCTGATCTGTTCACCCATTGATTTCTTTGGTTTTTTGTCAAAGGACTGTGAACTTTTTGCCAGGTTTCTAAAATATGTCTTGTTGCAATGGCATTTTTTGTAGACAGATTGTTGATTCTAGTGTTTTCCATTGTTTTACAATATGTGATAAGTTTCCGCAAAAAACGTATCGGACCCAGCCAACTACTTGTAATCGGATGTCGCCAAATGTGTTTCCGTGTCTTTAACTAGATCTCTGTACAAACATTTATTTACACATGCCCAATCTTATAATTCTTGTGGTATTCTTTAGTTTGCTCGATTTTTCCATAAACCCAATTATCTCATTCTTGAACTAACAGTGAAACAATGGATATTTTTCACCAATGACATTGATTGTAACCGAGTTATTATAACTTGTCCTCGAGTTCTGTTTGTATCAATAATGTTTGGTTTAGACATATCTGAATGCCCTCCAGTTGCTAAAAAGGTGTGCATACAGAAAAAGTTGAAATTTCACCTCTTGCAGCACGAAACTCACTTTATTGACTGTTACCGGGGAAAACTATTTAATTCTTGCGACGGCTTTGCATAACCACTACAGTCCCATACGAATGTTTAGATCGATCCGTGTGACGCAAAATTCAGTCAAAGTCTAACTTAATTTGAACCATTTTTGTGGATTTCAATGTTTACTCGTGAAAGGACATTTTAATATTCAATTCATAGATAATTTCCAACTGTTGAAATTCTTCAGATTAATAGATAATTCACCGATTTCGAATTCCGTTTTATAACGTGTTTGACGTTACGTGTGCAAATACAGCTTGAGAAAGATCATAGCTGTTGGCCTTACCGGGACTGCAACCAGGTCCAACACACAATTGACTATGCGTAGCTCTGGCAATAAGCACTAAAGTCCGAATCCACCAAACTTCGGAGTAACAGAAGTGACCAGCCAGTATGATCATCAACGTAATAATCATTTAAATGAACACAGGTTATTTGTTGACGATCGTTCTAGCTTCTGGAAATTAGACCGCATGAGTTATTTCATTCATAGCATGGAACTTCGGTTTACGAATCACTAAGTCACGGTACGGCAATCACTTTTTAATTTCCCGCTATCCGGCTGCACAACTGGAACATTTACCATCACAACTTGCTTACAAACAGAAATCATATTTGAAACATTGAGTTCCCTTAATCCATTTAGTCAAAATCATATTGTAGTGAGTCGAATATCGATTTGTTGAGTTCAAGCGCTCGAATTTACAGTGGTTGCAAATCTGGCCCGGATAATTTCTAAAACGTTCACTGCACTACATGTTGGGATATGTTCAGACCTGTGAATCAATTGAGAAGTGGTTGGGAGAGCCAGTCTGCAAATAATGAGCTGTACAACTATCTTCATTTCCTGAACCAATATATATATCAGATAGATTTTTGGACGTCTGAGGAAGGTTTTAGTAATTGGATGTTATAGCATATTCGTTTCTTAACATATATAAGTACATAACTATTACTCGGTTCACTGGGTGCACTGGAAACTAAGATCCAGCTCAAATGTACTTGCAATTTGCAGAAACAACGCGAATAATGTGATCTAACAACGAATGCGTTCCAAAGCCACCTTTATTGATGTAGTTCAATCGATTAGACCGGAATCGGAACAACCTGATTACAAAACACCCTAATGTACAACTTTCACCAACATCACAAGGTTAAGTATTAACTTTCAACCCAAGACGAAAAGAGGACGGACAATCTGAATACAACGCCCTCCAATAGATCACACAACATTGATCCCCTGTAATCCACTGTCTTTCGTACACAGGCTCAATGCTTGCCAAATTAATTACAGACGCCGAACCCGACAACCCAAGTCGGTAATGGTCTCATTAAACTTATATGAGACCAGTGGGCATGAAGAACAGGAAGAGACTTTTGATAAAACATCTCGCCCTGGTTTGATAACTGCCTACACAGGTTTACGCTACCCACTAGGGCCGTTGATTAGAAAACAGTTACACAGAAGAAACCAACTGGAAAATCTAATAACCCCCCACCCCCCCGCAGACATACAATAACTGTGATCACGCCTTCTCATGGATGCCTAGATCAGTTTACCGCGTGCACGCCATCCAAACATGATTCGGAAGGGCCAGCAATATTATCATTTATGAAATAACTATATTGCATCTCATTCAGGAATTTTATTCAACACCAGCTGATGTTATGAGATAAACACAAGCAATATGTACACACAGACATAACAGTGCGTAAGGAATTAAAATCGCACTACTTCTGGAGACTGATCTAGATGATGTGAGCAACTGTTTTTTGGTTTCAATAACTATTGTGTTCATTATAACGATGGTTTGAATGGCAAGACGTCTTCTGTGTAGACATTTACTCAACAACTGGTTTGAACATCTACAGAGTTAAGAACTGTATATTGTATTTAGGGAAAATCAGAGAATACACAGTGGAGAAGGGGTCACAAGCTTAAAGGTGATTTACAGGAAGTATTCAGAAGATGCCAGATAACGTGGATAACCAATTAACGGAGCGGCCTATAAACGTTGTGTTTTTAGCCAGAAAGTTGGCTAATTACTGAGAAAAATTGTATAACCAGTATGGAAAAACAATGACTTGAATGAACCACCTAATTGAACATAACAAATGCAATTGAACGACTATAAACGTCAGACAAACTGTCTTGTGTCGGATGTCGATGTTTGTTCACTGAATGTGAAACAGTCAACATAGAATGGAAAAGAATGTGAACTGATGAGGTATCTGATCAGGGCATATCCTTTCGTCGGTTTACTTCTCTTATTGACAGGCTGTTGAATTTGAAATAATATCTGGTACTCACCGACCAACTCTGAATATTTGTTGTTTATCACACTATGTTTCTAATACGTTCTCTGTTTACTCGCAATGGAGGAACTATCCCAAGTGTTGCGCTTCCGGTGAATCGGTTTACGTGTTCCCATGTTGATCCATAACTCTGAGGATTGCGGACTTTGGAAGAACACTGGTACTATGGGTTGAGCGGCCTCCTATATGCTGGTTTCTATCACAATTAATCCAGCACTAACCAGTAGGCACGACGGTAAACCCAGTTTCTCACGTACAACATCAATTAACGCTAAACTGACAAAGGTGATCGCAAATAGACATTCTGTAATATACTTCGTGCCAGCAGACTAGACTTTACAGATCAGAACAAAGCGAAGCTGAACCAATAACCAATGAGATTTGTGTGAAAACACTAGCCACCAGTATGGACACAATCGAGTCGAAACACAATCACTTGAAGTAATCAGCTAAGGTGCTGAAACCAGAGAAAACTGGAACAAAAAGCTAGAGTTATAACTGACATTCACGTGCAAAACGTAACTACACGAGTTCTGAGTGACTACCATAAACCAGCCGCGGTAGGAAGTAATTTAATCTTGGACTGATGACCGACTGACTGAGCTAGATGCCTATCTCGTTTCTCGGAACTCACTCGTGTTTTGCTTTTCATGAATTATTGTGTACGCAGTAACACGTATGGATGATGTCTCCCCCTTATGAATTTATTTTAACGACCTAATCTAATTTAATTTTTTAAGGATCTTGTCGATAACTGACGTCCCGCTGAATGTATTCTTTCGCACTAATTTTCACTCCTCCATTTGTTTTGAAAGGGTAAACAATTTCGTGCTATTTCATTCAAATGTGAACTTCTATGCACATACCTGATAGTATATTGTCCCAAGCTATAGTTCGCTTATATGTTTGAATGGTTAATGTGCTTTAGGATCACAGCAAAATAGTTCTTTTGAAACGATTGCAACTGCCTCCTCAGAAGAGTAATTCGGCCTTCTGATTGATCGCATTTTGGCAAGTTCTGCGAAATGTTGCATCCGTTCTACACATTTTTTCTATTTAACTCTGAGTTTGTTCATTGTTGATAATCTCCCACAATTCAAACATGCAATTCTCTTCACTGAGCATGTCTCACGCTTACCACCACAGGTTGATGTCGGATCACAAATGGACTCATTACGCAACTAGTCAGATTTCACTGAGTTGGAAATAGTGGATCGTGGCTGACCGCCTGACTGATTCACCTGTATAAATAAACGGTTCAGACCTGTACTAAACCGCGTTGAGATTATGACCTATCGCTGGTTCGAATCCAGCCGAAATCCAGATTTTTCGCAATAAGGTCTTTTTAAATCACCAAATCTGCCAAACTACTTATCAGTAATTTAATGTCATTGCTCATCGGTGGCGTTGGTGGATTCCAGCGTGCACTGATCGAGAAACCCTGCTTGGGCAGTCAATCGGCTGAATCATTTGATGGATTCCACATGACACATTTGGTTGGGTGGGTAACTAGGCCCAAATGTGAAATTTCTGCGCTTACGGTGTGACTTCGTAGCTCAGCTGGTAGAGCATTTGCCGCGTTTGAGTATGTTGCTTCTGTCGTTAGTTCGAATCCCGCCGAAATCCAGATTTTTCGCAATTGAGTCGCTTCTAAAATGAGGGAAGGCAGTTGCGTTCGTGTTCGGCCGAGTAGAGTTGAAACACAAACGCACGTACACACACACACGGGTCACGAACAGAAACACACGACTAAAACTTGCTGCCAGTTGGCTCATTCTGGTGTTCGTCATTTAGTCCCCGAGTTATATACTCAGTCTATATCAACAAAACTTGTTCAGTAGGCCGCGGGCGTTATGCCACAATACGCCCACTGTGGTGGTACGATGATGAGACATTTGTTACCAAATGTGTTGTGTCATGCAGTTGAACCTTTTGAGCTTATCAACAAACCGTACCTATTCACATTGACTTTAGGGATCAGTATAATGTTGCTAACGGTCTTTGGTCACATACTTAAGTGACAAGAGTTTGTCAACCTTGAGGAGTCAGTCAAGCCATAATCATGCACCTGGGAAATTCAAAACCTTGGCCAATTTGGAGAACTAAGAAGGATTTTGAAAACAGATAAGAATCCCTTACCACTCATTGAATAAATAAGAAGACGGACAGTGGTAGATGCTAGCATATCGTATTGCTTATTCAGTACCAAATAACAATAACCGAGGACATATATATGATACTATTAGGGTAGGAGGTGACAAAATATGCGGAGAACAACGACTCACAACTGTTAGGTCCATAGGTGTCTAAGGCTTACACATAATTTTTGTGTGTGCACACAATGCTAGCTTGGGAGGGCTAATCGCGGCCGCCTCATCGAACGATGGAGGAATGTCAAGCGAATAAATCTCAAGTTAAAGCTGTGGCGCAAACGTGAGGCGGAGAATTGGTATAAAACCGGGTCATGGCGCCAATTTGTAATGAAACTCTTATCTGTACTTGACTAAGTGCTCACACGCAAAAACAGTCTACAAAAAAGATTAAATTAGTGTACTGTACCGATATATTCTCTTTTATTGAGGATGGTATTCAAATCGTTGCATAGGTTAAAGTGATTTATCTTCACAGTAGTGATAACAAGCTATGAAATACCGGCACAATTGATGTAGAGCAAACTTTATGATATACAGGCATCACTTACTAGAAAATATCTTCACGATTAGTAACATATCACAACCACTGTTAGGGATACAGCTGACAACGTATAGATTTGGTGAGTTATAAACCCTGTGATAAAGTCCACTTTGCACCATAGGTTAACATTGATTGCTTCAAGCAAACGATGGACAGATCTAATCAAAACTGTTAAACATTTTGGGGAAACGTTTGAATAACGGACTGTACCTAAAAATCATGACTGTTGTCGCTGAATGGTATGAATGCTAGATAAAATATCACCACCACGTACCACAGATGACATGAGTAATGTCTCTGGTTGAGGTGAAAATGGAATAACAAGTTTGTGATCCTATTGGCTTATGTACAAAGTAACAAACATGGCCAACTAAGTCGTTCAATGAGCCTTGGGTCTTGGCCACTTGAGGGGGCATTGTAGGATTTTACGTCCGAGTTTGAACATGTAGCAGCCTGCGTGCGATAACACCTTAGAGGATTGGATAAAACTTGGAAAGTGTCTGAAAGTATTGAATGACTGTTATCCAGAGAAACCTGTTAAAACTGTTCACATGCTTTCAACTGAGTTTTAGCAGTACAACTGGTAAAGTAGGTGACTGAGGACATGTTCAACGATTCGAGATTTTTCTCCGAAATCCAGAAAACAATACGGGAAAGTAATTTAGCCAGTGGTGAAATATGCAAGTGATGAAGAGTTTTAAAATAAACCAACCGTCAGGGAATGGTTTCAAAGGAAACTCGTTAATGATGAGTAATCGGGAATTTGGTTAAGTTCAAGTTGAACACCAGCCACAATTGATCGCAGCTGTCGCACTCCCATAGGCTTTCCAGTCGGCTCTTTTCGAATAGCAGAAGCACTAGACTCGAGTTTCAATCTCATTAGAGCTCGTCATTAGTGCATATCCTTGTCACGGTCGAGATTAGAACTCCAGCCGCACCGTTCATGAGGCAACCGAGTTTACTACTGCGCCATTGACCTCACTTTGGTCACGACCGAGTTATCATATGTGAACGCTCAGCCACTTTCGCTTGTGAGTAATGATCAGGTTGCCCGATCGAAAGGGATCGACTGGAAATTCTATGGGGATGCGACAGCTGCGATCAATTGTGGGTGGTGTTCAACTTGAAACTCATTAATAGGTCTGCTGGCATTCTTATGAGGAATCGACTCATTTGGTGTGAAATAATCCGAAATGGTGGCATGTTAATTATCCGCGGTCATTTGCGCCTTTAACATGTTACTTCGTGTACCGTTTCGTGAATTGCTGCTGAGGATTGTCAGTAGCAAGTTAGAACAATATATCTGCACATTCCGTAATTATACGTAATCGGCTAGCCGATTACGTATACTGGGTAGATGAACCCTACCTCGCTAACGTTAAATGAGAATTACATGTAGAAGAGACAACCGAAATGAAGGTATCGGTAAAATTAGAGCACACTGTCCCTTTAAATGACAGCAGTTCACTTGTGTAAACTGAGACTGGGAAGGTAGACAGAATAACCCCTTGAGATACACCGTAGTTAGTTGTTACGTCAATGAATACAACGTGGTTGAAACATAGTCCTTTTCTTCCGCAGAAGCAATGGTAAGTAAGATGAACATAAATCGACTGGATTGTAAAGCCTCCTACCAGTTAATACATAATTAATGTGAGAACCACAAAAAGCTACCTGTCGTCATGTTATACATTGAGCCATATTAAATTATCTTAGCTTCTGCGTTCCTATAGACTTTCGACAGGAAGCACTCTATTCGAGTTTTGCTCTCATCGGATCTCATCAACAGTATTTTTTGCCATGTTGGTAAAATGAGGTTGTCAAGACTGTTAGTGGCAGTGCGTCGTCTTTGGACATGGACTAACATGTCGACGATGATCACTAGAGACCAGTTAGATAGTTAACCTGGCGAGCGTGACCATCCCAGACAATTCCGCTGTTGCACAATCCCGTACTATAAAATGGACGTCGAAACATGATTTTTGGGAATTTGAGTTTTCCATTCAATCCTTCAAAAATTGATAATTATATTGAACGGGGCTACTGGCTGAGAGCAACAGTTAGAGCTCGACACAGTGTACTTGCATAATCCTTAGAAATTATTATGGATTGATCATCTGACATAGAGGATTTACTAATTTTACTTATGAAGAGTTACCGCGGACTATTATGACCCTGACTTAGGCAATAACTGAAGTATTCTCAACCTGTAGGGATATACTGACAGAAAACTCATTGCAACTTCGGAAGATCCAGAGAAATCAAGATTCACTCCGTTCCTACCAGCAACAAAACCTTTTCAGTGGAATCGGTCTTTATCTAATGCTTCATAACCATTAACACAAATAGGAATTCTCTGCTATCTGTAAGTGACAAGCTCTTATGCACCACACATTGTTTTGATTTTTATATCTATTTACCTGTTCTTCTCGTCGCAAATTTCCTTTTTCGAGTAGACAGTTCATCTGCACTACAGTTTCCCATAAGCCAAGAAGACACTAAGTAAAGCATCTCGTTTATTCTATCTGGTAGACCAGGCGCGAACAGCATTCGCATGCAAGCACAGACTCTGAATGAAGCGAATAGGTGAGTCAGCACACACATCAATCACATGACTGGTCATGGGGATCTGTGCGAAGGGCGATCAATTAGTCAGTGCCGAACACGACAAAATACACACACATCGTCCTAGGGGGGCCACGCTCCCAGCGGAATTAAGATAATATGTAAAGTGGTCCAGAACGAAATATTAAATGGCTCCAGGCGGTTCAGCAAAATCCAATCAATAGCGCGTAATCGATAATCCCAATAACGCTGATGATGTTCAGCTTGAAATTAACCAAATCCCCGGCTACTCATCAGTAATCTAAAATATCGCCTAGCAGGTTTAATGAGATCGGAGATTTCGACCTGTCTAGGAAGTCCTAATCGCGAGGTTATCGACTGGAGTTAATAGACAGTAACTGTGTCTCCATTTCGAGACGATCGGGCAACCTGATCATTACTCACATGCGAAAGTGGTTGAGCGTTCGCATATGATAATTCAGTCGTGCCTAACGTGAGGTCAATGGCGCAGTGGTAAACACGGTTGCCTCATGAACAGCATGTCCGTGGTTCAAGTCCCGACGGTGGCGATGATATGTACTACTGACGAGCTCCAATGAGAGCGAAACTCGAGTCTAGTGCTTCTGTAGTTCTGGAGGGGCTGACTGGAAAGTCTATGGGGATGCGACAGCTGCGATCAATTGTGGGTGATATTCAACTTGAAATGCTGAATCAGTCGGTCGCACTAATAGAACTATGTTCCATGGCAGGGGTATCTTCAAGAGAAGCAACCGCAATTATTGGAACGTATAGGGTACTACTGACGCAGTTACAAAGCGTTCTTTCACCCAGCATCTGTATTAAAATGCTAAGTGAACTATTCGATAGAAATGGTGTTCAAATGGATTATTAAACAACACAAAGCTTAAACAGTTTTAGTAGATAAGTAATGACAGTTTAAAAAAGAAACTTTCTGTCACGTCCGGGACCAGAATTCCGGCCGCGCTGGTCATGAAGCAACCGTGTTTACCACTGCGCCATTGATCTCATGTTAGGCACGACAGAATTATCACACGTGAACGCTCAACCACTTTCGCTTGTGACTAATGATCAGATTATGCACTACTGACGAGCTGTAATGAGAGCGAAACTCGAATCCAGTGCTTCTTTTTTCCAAAACAGCCGACAGGAAGGTCTATGGGAATGCGACAGCTGCGATCAATTGTGGGTGATGTTCAGTCTATTTGAAAAACCAAAACACCCCCTATTACTCATCAGTTAAAAGAATAATCATTTGTATTTGCCGTCACGGTATAAAATCCAGCATAGTTTTTCACTGCACACAACAAAACTCGAAATAAAGACCAATTTTAGATCGACTTCCTTTAAATGAACCAAACAGGTTTAGACGAATTCCACGATCTTTATCGTATCCAACATGACAAGCGTACCATATGGATTTCAACAAATTAAACAGTAAACGTAGATCGGAATCAATTAGCAATTGA
>JTDE01000908.1:0-37490 GCA_014338405.1 Paragonimus skrjabini miyazakii
TGGTCACCTCTATGGCAATGCAAATTATGTATAATTGGTTTGCTGTGCTGTGTTGTTCACTAGAGATGTCGAAGTTCTTCACGTGGTGCAGTGTCGGAGACAAACTGCATGTTATTAAAACGTTTTAAGCATGCTTAAACTCTCTGAATGTGTCGATAACTCCCTACCCTGTCACTCCCAAACTTTAGTGGTTTATAAAGATAATAAGCAATGAGTTACGAGGGAACAGAACGGTGCAAACCTTCAGTTAGCGCAAAATATTCCGGCAGATTGATATGAACAAACTTGGACACTTCAATGAAATTAAAGAGATTTGGACAAGCTGGTTGAATCCGAGTGACTTGAGCCCATGTGCAAATAGCCGAACTCTTGTGGTTGCAGCAAAACCTCAAACGTTTGTCAGACAACGTCTTTTCTGTCTTCTTCTACTGTAAACACTCCCCGAACCTTGCCCTAAATTGCGCATAAGACGAGTCAAGTAACCTATCGAATGAGACTACAGTGGGACACTCGGGGGACGGTTCACCATTCTGTGGTGGTTGAGGTTCTACGGTTACAGCCATGTAATTATAGCCGACGGCGTCAGCATTCGCTGTATGTATGACACTGATCTACAACCTGACCGATGCAGTGTATTGATGGTCGGTAGATTCCTTTCTACGGCTTAATAGTAACCAGTCCAAAATCGTACACATACGACGCAAAGTTAGCACAATCTATCGAATTAACTTTACTACTTGGATTATGTCTTGATTTGTTTTTAATCCTGTAGGTCTTCTAAGCCTTGTAGCTTCCATCTGCATGACAAAAGCAGGTAGTTTTCACTTAATCTGTCCACCAGATCTTATCGAAACCGAAACTAATTTTATTACCATGCTGACTTACTCTTGTGGTGCTATTTTCATGTTTTATTTTTAACGTCACACCCTGTCCCGACAGTCGTTTTTCCACATAACATCATGGTTGATACGATTTCGTTGACTGCTGTCCACT
The DNA here is from genome assembly GCA_014338405.1 of Paragonimus skrjabini miyazakii. Classification (NCBI taxonomy): domain Eukaryota; kingdom Metazoa; phylum Platyhelminthes; class Trematoda; order Plagiorchiida; family Troglotrematidae; genus Paragonimus; species Paragonimus skrjabini miyazakii. The sequence continues at coordinate 994 of JTDE01000908.1, forward strand.
TTACGCAACTTCAGGAATGGACGTCCTGGACACGAATGAACCTTTCTTCTTAACAGGCGATCCCCTCTTGGGTTTTTGAATAGGTTATCAGTCCCTTGGATCGCTTGAACGAGGAACCGTTTCCACGGGCTGAAAACCGGCTGACCCAGCTTCTGTGTATGGTGATAGTCTTTGTAGTTTTTCGAACAACTACAGACGACTGACCGTACTTCGTAGTACAGCCGAAGTGTCATTTATATTCGATATCCTTTTCAGGTCCTTGTCTATACGTTGTACTTGTCTGTACGTTGAATATCATTTACTCTTTGAGGACATCTAGATGATTATCTTCCCCCCTTAGGCGGTCTTTATCATTGAGCCAATGTCTTTATTGTCATATCTACTGTTATCGTCAACCACTTTTCACTTAATGGTTGTCATCCATGCCCTTGTTCTTCCGTGTTCTCTTTCTTTACACTGTTTCTCTCAACGCTCCCTTTCCCCCATCACATTGGTTTTCACCCCTCTTTGATTACATTGAACTAACTTTCTTAGCTGCATTTCTAATGTTAGTAACATCGAGATGGCTAAATATGAATCAGGTGCGTGCCAATTAATAAACGGCAGGATACATATGCCAACCTCACAGACGCAATCCACTAATTCTAACTGTGTAACTCGTATATCTATAAGGCGGTCTTCGTTTTTCCTCTTGGTTTAGTTCATTTATTCGAATATTTTCGTCAATTTGACCCGAAAATAATCAGAACTCCGGATTACATAACTACCGGGCAATCGGGTAAACTAATGAGCCAACTCAACGCCACTGGGTGCAACTGCGAAATAAGCGGGGCTCTCTCAACGAATAAACAGTCACAGACAATGAGCGGGTGTACTACCAGAGCGTGGTGGACTCACAACCGGGCCCCCACTAAAATTTCACACGAGTACTTTGACGGTACCACGACGTGGCTTACGTTGCCCCGCCACAAAAGGTTTTCAGTTGCCCCAACGGAAAATACGGACTCTCGGGCACTGTGCCGTTCGTCTGGCCTGTTGTTCGTATGGCATACTAACATCTTTAGTCTCTGCCGCCCATGGGTAACCCCCGAGGAAGGTGTACGATTCGCTTCGGTGACCATCGACTCCAACGGGTGCGCAGTGTTCCGAGTGCCTTTAATGGCTGGAACCCATTTGAAAGGTGTATGAACCAGTTGGATCACCGGCCCTCGACAACAAAAGTCGTGCGTTTCAACAGCCTTGAACTCACTGGCTGGACAGATCTATCACATCAAATCCGCCTTCCCTGATGAATCTTCGAACTGCTGCGCTGTTTCTGTCGCAGCCTCCTGCAGGATGCATTGGGCATCCTGGATGGATGAAATCCACCCGAAGGGTGTAAGAATCCTATCACTACTGGTCACCAGTTTCCAATGGACTGCGGACTTCTCACTTAGCCCTGCCGCCTTGTGGGTTAGGATTCTTTTGAACCAAAGGCTGCTAGTGGGGCTCCCTAGGCCAACCTTCTTCGTCGTCGTGGGCAACCAAAAAGTATTCTGCGGGCACAATTATGAACTCAAGCTCATACTAATTATGAATCTATCCATGTCTTCTCATTATAACTCTTTGGCCGAAGTGTCGGCGGTCGGCGTTGCTCTCACGTTAAATTTTTGTCTCGTTTCCGCGTCATTTATCAAATAACTACCTGGTGACCCTCCGATTGTCGTTTTCGCGCACACATCTGAGACTTACTTCGTTTGCTACTCGCGACGAAAGTCGTAGCCATAATGATAGTATGTTGAACACCAAGGTTTCTTTGCCTGAGGGACACAAGCCCCTACTTGCCTCCGAACACCAGTTATGCATGCCACCTTTAATATTCTTACATCTATGCAAGTGGGTCTGCAGGCAGCTCCTGCGTGTACTTTGAAGACCCTCGCCATCGATATTTGTTGCCTTGCTGAAACATGGCTTCATGATTCTAGCTCAGTGCTACATGTCCAATCTCCGTCATCCGCTCCACCATGCGGGCACAATGTGCTCATGTCTGTAGATCCTGCGGTTCAAGCCACTGGCCAAACCGGTTTTAGGATTGTCCTAAGCGCATACTCAAAGAAGACGCTGCTTGACTGGATACCCGTCAACAGCCGCTTTTGCGCTATCAGACCCGAAGGTACGTTAGAGCATCGAGAGGCACCCATCACAAACGTTATCTGTTTGTTGTGGCATATGCTGTCACAGACTGTAGTCCGGACACAGTCAAAGATGACTTATCGTCATCTCACTAACCTTCTACACACCACGCGGTGCACGCACATTGTAGGACGGTCCGAAGACTTAAACGCTCAAGTAGGTAGACCACGAGCACTCGTCGAACAGATAACGGTGAACGTTTGTTACAGGTCTGTGCTGATAATAGTTTGTCTCTGGTAAGTACTGATTTTCGACCTGCCGACCTTCATCGCCGGGTCAATCGTGGACACTGATCGCAAGGCCATCAACTATCGGTGGCGTGGCTGTTTCCAAAATTGTAATCAATCAATTGAAGCACTTGCGTGGATTCTCATCACGCACTCTTATATGCAAAGTTCGCTTTGCGTTTTGGTGGGAGGCCACTTCGTCGTCAACCATAAATTGACTTGAATTACTGACAAGTAGTTTGGCAGATTTGATAATTTAGAAGAGATCCATTTGCGAAAAATCTGGACTTCGGCTGGATTCGAACCAGCGACAGAAACACCATGCCCAAACGCGGCAAGCGCTCTAGTGGCTTCGTAGCTCAGCTGGTAGGGCGCTTGCCGCGTTTGGGCATGGTGTTTCTGTCGCTGGTTCGAATCCAGCCGAAGTCCAGATTTTTCGCAAATGGATCTCTTATAAATTGACTTGTCTGAACTAGCAGGGCCACGGGTGCTTTACGCCTACTAGTTTGTGCTTGCCTCTAGTCTATGTCCCCAACCACCAGACAACATTTAAGCAAATTAGGCACATATACGACGTGTACGGCATAAGTGCGGTACTGTCTCGTGTGGTACTGCTGCTCGTTCAGCTGACAACCGCTGTCTGTATGTGATCACTGGAACTTCCCGACGCTCGCTGGAATATTCCATCCAGCAGTGAGTACAACTCGGTCCGCAAGGCTACCCGCTTGGAGCTCCGGAAGTAACTACGATAGGATCGCGAGGCCTGGTGGACAACTCGCTATCAAGATGGAACAAGCCGCTGCTACAAGGAACTCTCGGAAACTTTTCCGTCTCATCCGTGCAACTGGCAACAGGAAGTCAGGTATGAGTGAGGTAGTCGGCGAAGCCAATGATGAGTCTAGTCATAATCTGCAACGACGCTTAGGACGCTGGGCTGAGCACTTCCAACAGCACTTCGACTTGTCACTCACGCCATTGACTACACCTTCGGGCACTGACTGTGCTCATTGGTCTATTGTCATTCCTCCGCTCTCGGAAACAGAGGCCACCCTTGGGATAAAGTTTCTGAAACACCACAAGGCATCTGGTCCAGACAAACTCCATTCTGCCCGTTTTGCAAATGGAGATGAAGCCTAGGTTAAAGAGCTGACGATTCTGTTTCAGAAAATATGGGTCAGTGAAGTTTTTCCAAATGAATGGAGTTTGGCTAACATCGTCCCCATTTTTAAAGGGGCTCACGCACTTCGTTTGCAAATCACAGGGATTGATCTGATTACCATTGCATCAAAGCTGGTCGCAACCATTGTACTTCGTAGACTAGGCGAAACGCGCGAAGAACATATCCGTGGAGAACAAGCTAGATTTCACCCCGGCCGTGATTGCATTGATCACATCTTCACATTTCGTCAGATGCTTGCACCCCGCCATCCATGTAGAAAGCCAACAATTGTCTTTTTAGACATCAGAGGGCTTTCGATACGGCTGCACTCTGAGATTGTCTATCGAGAAAGAGTGTGCCTGAGAAGTATGTGAACATCCAGACAGCAACTTACTGTTAAACCTCGGGCCGGGTTAAGACTTATGGCAGCATAACGCCGACCTTTGACATCCCAAGCGGGATGCAACAAGGTTGTCCAGCCTCCTCCTCGCTACTCAACTTTGCAGTTGACGGGATCGTAGAATGTGTCCCGACAGGCTGCGAATATGATGGTGTGGATTTTCACCCAGGTACTCAAATTCGGGACATAGGGTATGCAGACTATATCGCTCCAATCTGTTAAGTCACACAAGGAGCCCAGGACATTTTGGACAGATTAGAGGCTTCAGTTTGCCGGTTTGGTATGGCCTTTGCACCAAATTACCAATTGCTTACTAGTTGTTCTGAAAGTAGGGATGATCAATGGTCCTAAACACATTTCAGTCAACAGCAAGTGGGATGGGTGGGTAACACAGTCCAAATATGAGATTTCTGTTACGACCCCACCTGATAGAAAAAGATAAGAACAACGCAATGGCCGCGAGCGGTATATCTATCACGAACGAACGCAACGACATTGCAAAACGGTACGAAAATCAGAGCGCAATTGTCGGATTCCAACTCTCGTAACTTAGAACCCCCAACAAGTAAGCGAAAAGACGGCCTTCAAACGAGCTTTATTTGCTGTTCAGCCCGAGGGTAAAATTTTGGTTTATAGCAACTGTATTTATAGGTTATGGATGACCTTGGGCTTAGGCTACCGAATGGACCAATCAGAAGCGAATGCAACTTCTCGAACGTTCGAAAACGATGGCGGGCGTTCAAATTCCCAGAAAACGAAAAAATCCATTTTCCTTTGCAAATATTGCGAATTTTTGGGAAGTAGTGTCTTTTTTTCCACAATTTCCGAGTTCCCGACGTGGCTTCGTAGCTTAGATAGTAGAGCACTTGTTGCGTTTGGACATCTTGTTTCCGTCGCTGGTTCGAATCCGGCCGAAGCCCGAATTTTTTCACAGTTGGATTTCTAAATTAATTAATCTGCCAAACTACTTATTAGTAGTGGCGAATACTGTGGATCTTATCTTCTGATTACCATACTACGGTACTACCCCATAACATCTTGATATGAATTGCGTGAATGAGTTGTATGAATCAACCTACTGAATCGTTGAAGTTGTTTTTACGAATGAGTGAGACAGATTGCCAGACAGATTTACTCTCGATTTCTTCAGCTGCGGTACAACTCATCAGTACTATCATCAAAGACAGCAGTATACTAGCGGTAACCACGGATCCGCATCGCAGTATCCTCGGGTATACAAATTCTACAAACTCCTCTCATTCTGCATCACATGATACAAGTGGCCAATTGAAGTCGACGCCGAATATTTGTCTAAGTGGTCACCCCAACAAGTGGTACACGTTACCCTAGTGTAGGGCTTACGACTAGTATGCTTTGATGTAGAGGTTTAGGCTCTGAACAAACGGGCCCGAGGCTGGAGACCCAAACTACCCGGGTTCAATCACCCTATAATTTTTAGTACCCAGTAACTGTCTGTTAATTTTCAAGATAATAATCGAAAACAGGTTGTGGTATCACTGGTGGGAACTATAGCAAGCATCAGTAACAATACAACCTTAAGAGTGTAGCCAGACGTTAGGTAAATTAGACTGTATGTATGCTTTAAAATCATCCCCGGGAATGGTAAATCATGGTCTCAGAGGGAAAATCGCTGCAAGGGTTGATGACTGCAAGAATGAAACGGTTGTGTGATAAAGGTCCGGTGTTGAAGCTTGTAAACCTTTTTCAACATCACCTTGTAGTCCGCCATCAACTGATAAGACGGAAACAGGCTCTACAAGTAGTATAGCGAAGAATAAAGTGCGGTAAGTAAGTCACCACAATGCCTTTACGTTTCAAGTGGATAAAGATCGGTAACCTCCGATCGGAATTCATATCAAACGTGTCTTGAGTCCGTGACCAGTTGAGAGCCCACTCGCTGCACACACCCAATGGTTTTTCTCGGGCCAGTATCCACAACCTCATTTGCACTCTCGAGCAGTTGTTTTACAAAAGCCATGTAAACAGTTGAAACGCTCTTCCTCCGCGCAGAATGAAGTTCATTCCAACATTTTGAGAGCTGCAAAGCTCCATTTTTTATCCACTTCATAAAGATGAGAGAAAGCTGAGCAAGACGGCGTTGGGTTACTCAGATCTTTCTTAGGTCCACTTTAAAGAAATCCGTTGTGATCTATGCACAGTGCCACACAGTAGTACATGTGCATTAAAAATGCTATCAGCCAAGATATTCTAGTCATCTGTTCGTCGCGGGTTGATCACACGGTCAACGCGACAGTTTATCAACGCATGTTTCGAAACATTTTAACTTCATCACTTGTTGGTTTAGTAATTAAAAGATGCAGTTTGCTGTTTTGGCCATTCCGTTGGTCAACTGGACGTTTACCTCACTGAACATTATTATCTTTGGTAATCACTTGCTGAACAAAACCTCGGCGACGCGGTCACGAGTTGTGACGACTATAGCTGTTCCATTGAGTATAATCAGTTGTTACCTATCATGTTGGGGATGTCTAGCCGCTGATAAAGAACGATGATCGACTTAGTGGATTCTCGTGTGCTTGAATCCATGATTCTAATTGGTCCCGTTTTATGTAGTTTTTTCCCGTTGTGATAGAACTTTTTCTTTTTGAATATTCTTCTCTATCTTACTGTCGAGTCAGCATCACAATCGTTACTACACACCCGGCAACAAAATTATTCACTTACTCCATTTATTGACAATTACTCCTTTATTTGAAAACTTTCAACGGTCCTTTATTACAGCAAAGGAATAAATGCCATGGAAACACTATAGACTTAATTTTCTTTGCATGGTCTTTAGATAAAACGTAGTGCGCTCACCATAAACCTATACTCTATCTTAGGTTACTAGGGTGCCGTTGTGTTAACGCGTCGAATTAATGCTATCTGGCCACGAAGATGTCAGATACTTTGCTAACCTCACATGAGTCATCACTTAGTTATCACTATAGTTACGAGGCCGGATTGCCGCTTGTCTGAACGTAAACGTATAGTCATATGACGAAACCCCGCATGACGGGCACTTCATGTTACATTTACCGCGCCCACATCACACATATGTTAACTTATCGATCTTCTCTCCAGGTTATTGCAGTCGAGGCCAGTATACACCACATCTACTTGAACGTGATCTGGTATATGGGAAAATTTGTTATCGATAACTTTTCCATAACGTTTTCGAAGTTTATTTGTCTGAAACCATTACTCACGATGGTTCATGGAATATTCGAATGAGCTTTTATTATCATACTACGGTGACCCGGCTCCAAGAATCTACAAAAAGTACCACTTAAGAATATCGTCTCATTCAAGTTTTCTCACATTTGGAGATTCGTCCGAGCTGACCAACTATGGTAACTATGGCAACCGAACGGTGGTGACGAAAAAGATTACCGTTAAACAATCACACGGGAAATCTCATTCAAGTGTTTGCAACTTACTTTAACATGCCTGCATGTTCAGAAGGCGACGAAACTTGGGGTACATGGTGAGTTTTTAGTAATTGTCGGTGTTCCAGCCTGTTTATGCCATTATGAGCATTCCGCATTGTTTTATGGATTATAAGGAATATCAAGTTGTGCGAAAACGGATTAATGTGCATCCCTAGAAGTTGACTTATGGCGTTGCTGTGCCCCACTCATGTTGAAAATCGAAGTTTTTATCTTTTGCAGTGGGACGGTTCAGCGACTATTCGAACGCAATGATGTGCATAATGATTAGGAAGAAGGAATATGGAAAACAGTTGTTTGAGATCGAGTTAACTGTAAACCTTCGCACATATGATTAAATCTATTTACTTCACTGGAGTAGAGACCATGAAGTGAATTGCACAAGATCAGTGTATAAGGAGTTCAGAAATTAAACACATTCTGTAAGTTAATTGTCCATATGTGCATTTAGTAGGCTGCTTACGAGAATGGGTTCCGTTTATGTATCAATTCATTCATTTGTTCACAACAACTCACGATAATTATTTTCGGGCTTTCTTCAAATGTCCATCCGAATTCATTACTGAATTTCACCAGGTGTGACGACAACAACCGATTGAGGGATAGATCTGTCTGTCGATTCTCAACCATTTACTTTTTGACAGTGCTGTGAACGTTTGTTCCTGTTTTTTCAGTTCTGCAACTTCACATTAAAATCAGACTTTTTAAAATCACTGTTGACGGGTTTCCAAAAATCTTGTAAGTGAATTGGCGCTTCCTACCCAAAAACAGATATTATCTAGATATGCATTTGTAAGCAGTTTTCCGAGAGCGCTACTGCAACTGTGGGATGTTTGAACTCCTATGCAATATAGAATTTCAGACAAGGAAAATGCAGAAAAAGTACAGTTTGACCTCAATCCCGCGTGTTGAGACCAATAAAGAAGCTTCTATTACATGGTCAGTATCTGCCAGGCAGCTGAGGTCTAAGCGTAATTATAGAAGAATATTGGAAAGGTAACTGACTGGGCTAGGACACGTTCGTGCAGTAGTCTGCTTAACAAAGCCATCTTCCTTGGGGTGTGAAGATGTTTATTCCTTGGGCAGATAACACTGTTTCTATGTCGCCCATTCGATATGAATGCAAAACACTGACAGTTTTGTCTTATAAGCACCGTCAAAATAAACCTACTGTTATAATGAACGTTGAAGCTTTTTCACTACTTTAAAGTACTTTCGGCTCTCTAACATGAGATATTTTATCGAGTTGTTCTCGTTCACAGCTCGTACAGATTACCTGGTAATCATGTAGTAATGACAGATCACATATCGAGGTAAGCAATACTGATGTGTACAGGTTGTTCAGACTAAAGGTTTTAAAACAACAACAAACCAGTCGGCGTTGCGTCATCTGGTATTCATTGCCGTGCAACAGCATGATCATACACGGGCAGGGATATCATCAAACTGTCAAGGCCTACAGAAGACTTAATAACGGGGATTCAAACTCGGTGACACTCAGCTAACAAAACAAGGCTGTCACATATTGCCACTGAATTCAATATGAGAAAATTTATTTATTTACGGAATGTCGTCTAATCGGCTTATCGTTTTTCCCTCTAGCTTTTGAGCGAGACGTTGTTTGTTAATATAACCGTTCCTTTCTTATAAAGGCCATGGTCCGATTGTGTTACGGGGCACTGAAAAACGCAATTTCAGTCCGTTCTAGATAGCACCTGTTTCATGCCACATGGTTCATTTTTTATTTTCCGATTGAATAGCTCTTTTATCATGTCGCAACTACTTTACTTGTGCCATTAATCCAAGTGCCCAGCTTCCAAAGCGAGGTTAACAGTATCCTGCGAGCACCTGATAGTGACAGTGATTAGCGCCGATGACTAAGATATTATTAAGATAACAGTCACCATTTGTGTTTATTTGAATCACTTCACTTTTTCACTGGGAAGAAACGTCTGTTACGGGGGCGTGATGCACACCGTAACTAAAGCATTCTAATTGTAAATTGTTCAGTCACAGCACTTGAGAGCGTCGCCCATGCATCTCAATACTCGTTTGCTTGGCGTTGGTTAAGCGTGGATTCTACTAGCTGAAATCCGCAAATAACTACTGTCACACGGTTTCATGCTGAACCCATCGGGGCTAGTTCGCTGTTAGCTTGGTTCAGGAAACGGGGTTATGTTGAATAATGCTCATTTTTAAAGTTTACGGTGCAGTTCTTAGACCAAGTTTTTGCGTGAGTATGTCTTATTTACCCTGCAACCAATGCACAAACAGGCTGAGTTGGAACTGACAAGACTTCCTGAGGAGAGGCCCGTTCCATTTCGATCCCCAAAAGTGGTTTCCTTTATGCTTCCGACAGATTCGCTCCTTTAAAAATGGCACATAATATAAAAACCCTTCAGACCTCGTAAAACTTTTTCTCGTACGCATGTTTCTATTTGAGAGAGTACTGTCAATATCTACGGTGAATGACGATGATGTTAACCAATTTTTTCGACGGTCACGAAATATGAAGACCTTGACTGCTCCATTGAGCAAAGTGGGTAGGTGTCGCCTGCCTGGATGGGATCCTCGTTATCACTCGAACCGCTGGTTAGAGACGCTATCCGAGATGGCGATGTGTCGCAGTCAATGACGGACCTGTATCCATACCATTTCTAGTTCTTCCGCTTAGTCTTGTTTTAATAATGTTCAACCTTCTTAGTAACGTTTTCTTCTAGGATATTCCACGTCACTGTTGAGGTGAACGGCGGCCCGAGCCACAGTACGTTTTGGTCAGGCTCATGGCTGTTATGATGATGATGATGATATAACAGGAGTAAACTCATTGTCGGTTGTTCCTTATCAGGTTTGACGTATAGTGTTTTGTCCGTGCGACTCAAAGAAAACAAATATTGAGTTAGTTCACTGAGTCGACATGCCGTGGTTGTTAATACAATCAACGTTTTGACGCAAACACGGTAGGTGTGACACAGCCCGGAGTTGGTTCGGTTCTAGAATAGGTTGTGAGCTATGATAGTCGTGAGGCAAAACAAGGCGTCTGAGGACGCACAAGGGCTGGGTTGTATAGAAGTATTTCGTTCACTTCCGCTTCACTCGGTGTCTCGGATAAACTGGACCAGTTGTATTGCCGACATAATTCAAGTCAACAAAAAACGCTAAGTTTGCGCTACTAGCTCTAGGCTGAGTGGTGTTCTTGTCTACATTAAGATAAATATCTGACCGTCCGACCTACGTGCTTAGTTCCACGGGAGCAAGTAAATGAGTATATGTAGAAAGAAGCTGCAGAACCGTACGCACAATGCTGAATTGCGAGTCTCCTAGAAAGAATCATCACTGAGGCATTCATAGCACCAACAAACTGGTACATTCGGGCCGCAAAGTAAGCACAAACAAGGGAACCGGAAGACGTTTGTTGTGAGATATCTAATCGTATTCTCATCGACCACACAAAACGTACAAGGTTGGGTAGAAAACAAGTTCAGTTCGGACGTCAACGTTCATGTAGTCACGCAATCTCTACCAGTGCAGCAAATCGAAGGTAAAGCACCTTGCAACCATGTCCGATTTGTGCGTGTTGTTCGCAGCAAACCACCCTACTCCACTTTTGTCCACCTGCACATAGCCAGGAGATATTACGATGTAAAACTCAACTTCAATACCTGCAGTTTCTGTGCATCCTTTAAATGAGGGGAACAATACATCCTTAAGAATCATTACTCCATTAGTATGTTGATCATTCTCGAGAAACTAAAGCTGACTTCATTAAAATGCTACAGTGTGACTTGTGCTTCTTCAAAAGACAGCATACAACCCATGGGCTTGAATTTTACGTCTCTGTTCCCACGGATTACCAACCGACGCCAAACTACTCCACAGTCAGACCTTTGTCACATTTTCTTCTAGTCGAAGTGAGTCGATTCACATCAAGGTTTTCTTTTTCCATATCCGAAGTCCCATTTTCTTTGTCTGACGTCTCGACTTTTCTCACCTTCTGTGTCGAAAAGCCGATGTGGATGCGTAACATTCTACATAGGCTAGATTGAACACCAGTTGTGGGCCTAGGTCACAGAACATATCCCAAGGTGAATCGAAAATCAAGCAATGTAAACACATGACATCACGGCCACAAATAGAATCAAGAAATCTACATCACGTTTTAACGACTACACTGCTGTAAGGCATCTCTACGTTTAATTGGAAGTTCTATCCATTGTTGCATTTTTCAGTTCACTTCTCCTCTTCTAGACGTTTTACAGTTTGCGACAAATTTTTCTGCAGGTACTGTCTGGCTATTCACATTAACTGCTTACGGTATTTAGCTAAAGTGTTTTTTCACTCTCTTATCTTCAAACGGCGTTTACCTGGACATCTATGCATAGGGCTTCAATTCCTTTATTCTTTCTGTTGTCTGCAGTAAACAAATGATTATTATGGAATGTAAAAAACGTTTACTTTCATAGCTTGACGCATTTTGTTTCGTCCCCATTTTTTAACACAACTTTTACTTTCCACTGTTCATTTTTACACAAATGTCTGCATCGTTTCTAGTTTATCAAACGCCTATATATTACTATAACTTCACCTGTCAAATTCAGTGACGTTTTTGTCGATTTGACTCGACAGCATTCACTGATTAGGGCATTCAGCTTGTCACGTTATAGCTTCATGCAAACGTCAGCTAATGTATTTCCTGATTGACTTTAAACTGCATGTCGTGAGTATGAAAATAGGTCAACCGTTTCCATTCCGTTAAGGTTACAAGAATCTGGCGTAGAGAACTGAAATCGTTCACGAAGAGGTTGGCCACTGTTGATCGGATTCGTTTTCTGTGCCGAGACCTTCGCGACTCAAAGTTGGTGGCTAGAAACCTTAAGTGAGATGGCGGCTAATCGTGCTCAATGGTGTGAATGTTGTTGTTTGGCCGAATTGTCTATGAAGTGAATGTATTTAATGACACGGAGCAGCAAAGGCCGTAAGGAAACTGTCTTGTTGATGGCGCTTTACTTCCACTTACAGCTCGGTTGTTTGTTTGCAAGATGTAGGCACCTTGACGTTAAGTGTTTGAATATTGATGTAGTTATTTTTAGTAGTTAGGTCCCTTCCCGTTCCATTTATTTCTTCTCTCTTTATACACGATTCGTTTTTCTTCATGATCGTGTGGCCGTTAAGCATCAGTTGCTTTTTATAATAATGCTGATGGTGATTAATGAATTGTTCGTAAATAAGCATACTCCGAGTCAGAGAACTTTCAATCAATTCAAACTAAATTCATTAGTTACATTAACGAGTTCGAAGGGGTCCCGTTAGATGTGCTCTAACAACCCTTACTTGATGGGTTTGAGGAAGTGCGATAGACTTTTATCCAATGGGCGATATGACGAGTTGCACAACAATCCTCTTCTCGGTTGAGTGTATAAACAGTGCGGCAACTTACCCTTGTGTATTTGCCTGTTCTTTTCGTAGTTCAATCTGAACTTCGTTTTCATTCTTATCCTCTCTGGAATACAGTAACGTGCATTCGTATACTGAAATGCTTCTTGTATTACATTTTACATATCTTTCTTCTCAGTATAGACCTTATCATTGCAGTCTCTCTCTGTTTATTTTCCGAAAGATAAGGGTTTCCTTTTCGTGCTAGCCATTCAATTGGCTAACCAGCATTGGCCGGTTGGACACAAAGGCTTCACTCACACACCTACTGGTCTTATTCCTTCAGGTTTACACCGGATACGTGGTGTGTTTGTGAAACCGCAAGTGGTGCAGCGCAGGCCACTTGGGGTGATGGTTTGAAGCGCAGGCGTTTTTTGGTTTCGGTCGCTGTGACAGGCTAATCCGTTTCAGATGATATCAACTGTGTATTTCAGAAATGTACAAGTTCATGACCGATCAATATGATGAAAGTGCACAATTGTCACTGGTTAGGTCACACACCCCGTATGCCAATGGAGCGTCTGCTGCATCGTGCTTTGTTCAATATAGCTGTTAATGATCAGATGAAACCTTAGGGCGGCCAAACGATGACATCGCTACCATATATAAAAGCTTTGATTCCCACCCCGCTGGGCAAAGTTGGTAGGTGCTGCCTATCCTGTTGGGTAATCCTTGCCCATCCACACCGTTTGGTAGGAACACTCTCAGACATGATAGTGTATCACAGTCAGTGGCGGGCTCATATTCCTTAGGTTGTTGACTCTTTTTTCCCCACGAAGCTGTGTCGTTTCCGTTCTCTTTCCCTATCAGTTCTGTTCAGTACATACTTTTATTTGTTAGTGTATTATTCGTGGTCCATTGTTAGAATCAGCGGCAACCCGAGAAGTAGGATTCACAGGCCTGTACTTGTGTGATTTCAGCGGGTCTAATGTTTTGAAAAGTTGAAGAGTCGATCATTCCGTCTTGCTCCGTAGATCACCGTAATTTCTATGGTGCTTCCTCTCTTCAAAGAGATTCATCTTCTTCAGTTTCCATCTTCTTCAATTTGGTCTTTGTTCTGTTTACCTCACCGTTGCAGTGTTCCCTGCAGAAGTAGTATATTTAACCTGACGTTGAGTTATCTCAAGTGAGCTTGTTTTTTATATACCGTTTCAATGACTGATCAAGGGATTTTGAATCATAATTACATTTTTTATCATTTACTTCATTTCTAACGAACATGTTTACTCGTTTTTATCAGGCATTCTCTGAGTGCTCCCAACTGCATCGATGCACCCTCGGCTCGTGTTGGGCATAGCGCCCACTCCTGGCAACCAAACAAGGCCGCCTCCCAACTTCGAATAGTTATTTTGGGCGGCGCGGATCCGGTCGGCACGTTTAACGATGTCTCACTGTTCGATCCGGTGACTAAGATGTGGACCAAATTGGCTATACCCCCGGAACTCCCCGATCCTGGCCTAAGTCGTTATGAACATACTAGCGCGCTTTTTAACAATGAGGTATTTGAATAGTTTACTGTTCTCTCATTCGGTTTCTTTTCTCTGATGAAAGTTTTTGCCGAAATCTCACCAAATTCATAGTGTTTACTATCGACCACAGTGCATCAGCAATTGATGCTGTTGTCTAACTTCCACATACCTGTGAAAAAAGAATAAGCTCTAGGTTGAAGACGAAAGAAATGAAAACTCTTTTCTGAACTTGAGCGTTCAGCATCAGGACGTCTGTATTGTACATGCAAAACAAAGAATTGCAGATGGAAGTAAAGCATCATTTGCGAAACTTCTCCCTTGAGGCTCTTATTTCCTTGTTTCATTCCTTATCTTTACTTCGTCGTTAATCAGCCAAACAACTGCAATGTTCACGTCATTGAGTCCGACTAGTTGCCAATTCTACTACCCTCTCTATCCATCAACTATGTGAGTCCCAAGTGCCGCAGCTTAGAAGATGAGCTGATTATTCTGTGGCTATATTTCGTTTATAATCAATCATCGTTTGTTCGCCTGGAGCCTGTTGTGGCTTGGGCAAATCGTGATCGGTACGACAAATGATTTTTGCAACCAAACACCGATTTAACGGTTCGTGTATTTAGAGACGATTTATGACCTTCACTTTGAGCGGTGACGTTTCCCAGCCCCGAAATGATACCACTTTCACGGTCGCCTTATACATGCGCCCTTTAGATTTCAGAGAAATATCTCTCGACTGAGATATCCTGGATTAGCGAAAGCTATCTTATCCTCAATCTATTTTGTCCCTTATGTCCTTTCTGCCGGTACTGCAACCGTCTGCTTATTCAGTATGTGAGTTGATGAACGTCGTGTTGTTTAACTTCTAACAATGCATATGACTGGACCAGAAGAAAAATTAATCTGCTTCAACAAAGTACATATTGTGGGGGACTGTCAGGCAGGAAGTGCGAGCATTCCAACTCTCGGCGGAATACCCCAACACAGGGGGGATGTGCGCTCAAAAACCCACGGTGAGCGGATGGAGAACGGCGTGGGCGACCGGATGAGTCATCGCTCGACCGGATCGGACCAACGGGCGAGACGTGGCAGCCGAAATAGGATGGATGACCAAATTGAAGGCGTGATTATTCCAACACTCTCAGGAATACCTCGACACGGCTGTGGAGTACGTTCAAAGCCTACAGTAGATAATCGGAGGACAGCACGAGCGACCGGACAAGCCATCGCTCAACGAAATCGGATCAACGGACGAGGAATAGCAGGTGGGAACCCCCCGGGTAGAAGACGCAAATCACACACCTAAACCGGGTAGAAGTGCACACGACGCGTGAATGGAAACCTGGGAGTGTTGTGGACTGGAATACTGACTCATAAACGCGAGCGAGCGCGTAGCATGTGAACTAGCGTGTTGGACAATAAAGATTGTGCTTTATTGGACGCCTTTTCGCTACAATATGTGCCCGAAAAATATGCCAGGCCTATGTGATACGTGTAACTACTCACTAACATCTTATGTTCGCGATCAAGCATGGGTGTGTGTTGTGTTGTTAGCACGGTAGTGTTTGAATTTAGTGTCTGTTTCAATTGCAAATTGGTACCGAATATAACATGAACTACGTGCACCTCATTAATTCCAAACGCATACATCATTACTGTTTAAAGATTAAAACTGATCATACACTCTGTGTGTTGAAGCTTCGTATCACCAGTGGACACTTCAGCGACTTCACGTCCCAACCATTCATGCATTCCCCTTACGAGTTTCGACCCGACGAATATGCAAACCGTAAGCAGCGCGTGCTGGTTTCAAGCATTCGCGGACTCCCCGACACTTGCATAGTACAACAGTGTACGTATGAAAGATCTATTCCATCTTATCGTATCAATATGGGTTTACACAACATGCTAATATGCTCCGCCGTCTACAATGTCTCTTGATATAATGAGTCCATTTCTTACATTCGTCAAAGTGGATTTTCGAGCACATGAGAATAAGTGCTTTATTGATTTGGCTTTAGAAAACCTCGCTTTGCACCTTCAAAATCCAAAGTGCTTCTTCAAGATTGGGACGTTCCTACTTTCTCGTTTACTTTTACGGGCAGTCCACTTACCTCGGTAAACTACTCTCTCTACCTAAGTAGCATCATCCCGTCAATTGTTATTGATGAGACATTAGGGCAAATGGCAGACACACTTTTTGTCACTGCTAATTTTCTGCATCTGTAGCGCAAGAAAAATTTTCGGTTATCGCTTGAAGGTAGGATTTATGCTACCTTTGTGCGGTCCACTGTACCCTGTGGTTTGATACCGTGGCGTGTTCGCCACGGAAATATCATCAAACTAGGTGTTTGGTCGTTGTCTTTGCAACTTAGCCGGCATCAGGTAGAATGATCATGTGAGGAACACAGCCATTTGCTAGCGTATAATTCTGAAAAATTCTGTTATACGATCACTTAGACAAGTGATAGAGATATTGTATGCTTACTACACCAAGACCATTGACAGTTGGATAACCACAAGATGGTCAGTTTCAATGGATGCGCTTGAGTAAGAGGCACAATTGTAGCCTACCCTGTAGATAACTGTGATCACCTGTTTCGTTGGTTAGAAACGTCACCCGACATGGTAGCACGTCACAACCAGTGACGTGCTTGCATCACACAACATTGTCAGCTCCTCTGTCTAATATGATTTCATACAGTTATCTTCTTTGTCTTTTGATAACCTTTATTAAGAAGTATTTCTTGTCACTTTTGCGGTGAGTGACGGCTCGAGCCACCATCTTGTCTGATGAGACTTGCGACCGTTATAGTTGAATGAGAATGAACTATTGATAATTCGGAGAAAAGACCGAATTGTTTGCAATCAGTATGCTTATCCAGTCTCAAGTTATTCTCGAACACCATTGTTTTGTTTATGTTAAGCCAACAGTGTAACTAACAAAAATTGACATCTGAATTAATTCATGAGGTTTCACTCCCGATTTGAACGTCAAATTTTTTAAGTTGACTCATGCTATTTTTGTACTGATCGTTTTCTAGACAACCGGAAATATCTGTGTTCCGTTTGTAGGTGACACCTGTGACTGTGCTACTATAGGGGAAATTCTCTTTTTCGTTTGTACCTAACTTGTGTTGTTGACCTCGTTTCCATCGGAGAACACTCAAAAGTGCGTGTTCAGCGATTTTGGTGCTTACATTCCCAAGTTTTGTTTTAGCTTATAAGTCGTGACTTAACTGTTAATTTTGCTAAAATATGAGTACCTGTGCCCCTTCATACTATTTACATTTCCTTACATTGCGATCGTCCGCTATCTCATGATCGCAACTTCCAAAGTCAACTTAGTTTGATGACCTCACTCATTTATCTGTTTAGGAAATTCTAATTTTCGGCGGCGCCACAAGAGATGGACCCCTGGGTGACATGTTTTCCATCCGTCTAACTGTAGACAACACAACCGAGCCGCAGTCGAATCTTTGGCAACTAACTTATTCATCGACCGAGATGGATCGAGCTACGTTCAAGCATGACGCGCGCACACAGCACACATCTGCTTGCCTCACCGAATTGGGCCAACTGTTGGTGTTTGCCGGAGCAGGACTGGGTAGCACGCCTGTCTTGGATAGCCAAGTGAGTTGACATTAGCCGAACAGACGTTTGGATCTTGTCGGTTTGATGTAAAGTCATTTCCGTAGTCCATGGTTAATTACATGTGAGTCCGATCCTTTGGCATCACAAATACCGATAAACTGGTAATACCATTATTTTTCCGTCAAACAACAATGAAAAATAGCCCTGGTTCAGAGGTGAAAGAAAAAGGAGGAATAGGATCATATTCATAAAATTCCTACGTCTGAACTAAAAGACTCAACTTTAATGCGTCTGTAGATTGAAAACGAACGGCTAGGTTCCAAATATGCACTATGGTATCTGCAAAGTTGCTTCCATGCGGCTGTCACTGTTCTACTTCGTTAATTGTGTTTATTGCGCATATCACTGGATTACACAACAGCAACATTAGCTTCATTAACTAGAGGAGTTAATCGAACTTTATGTGAAAAGTGACATCGAATGAAGACCCTAGCTTTGTGATGACTGCGGCGATTTTCACCTTTTGATATTCCTGAGGGTCTCCCATTGGAAGCACTCAGAAGCTTCATGGATCCGCAAGTGTGAATTTTTTTTGCTAGCAAGCTGACCAATATTTAGTGAATATGTGTCGCTGATAGGTGAAACAGGAAAATACCATTGATTTACATAGCTGAACAACTTGTGGACAGCGGTCTACAACATACACATATACACGTATACAAATTAAGTTTTATTCGCCCCAAACTTATTGTACATTTATGTACGTGCATTGGATGCATACTTATCTACCCAGAGTGAATGAAGGACATTTCGAACTATTGATTTATCTGTTTGTTTGTTGTTTACACTACGGTAACGGGGGCTTGCGTGTCTCTTATTGAATACCCGTCATTCATTTAATCACCTTTTCTCTCTTGAACCTGTGTTCCTCATCCACTCATCTGACTAAGCTTAATTCCATCGCGTCATCGTATTGATCACAGCGGGATGAAATTAGTTGGATTGGCGAGTCATGAATTAGTCTTAGGAGGTTGCATGGATGAGAACGCTTGTGGAAAATCAAGAATGTGTGAGTCACTAATGATAGCACATGGTAGAGGTGGTTTGGTGCATGTATAGACAATTTTCCAGTCAATTGGGAGAAGTGAGTTGGCTTTCTTAATCACAACTTCAATGGTTCAAACTATAAAGACCTACTGTAAACACATTTACCTCTACCATTGTCTGACTAGAGTGATCGGATCACCTATGCAGTACTGTACGGATATTAAAGTTGTCTTAAATGGCTGACTACTTACTTTGGCTTACTTGATAACCCGACTCTAATTCCATAATTATTATTTGTGATCACTTTATTCACCTGATTAAAATTACTGAACAGCCGATGTTTCCACGTTTGTGATTAGTGCTTCTCATGACACGGCAGCAAGTAAGGCAAGAAGACATCGCAGAACCTAACGGCACTTTTCAAAGAATAGTCCGTACCATATTTTTGACAGAAGTTGAATCAACCGGGTATTAGTGAACAATAAAGTAAGTACTGTATCTTGCAAAGCGAAGTTTTACTGATTGTATTACTTGCCTGGCGGCTAAACTCAGCCAAAGACAACAATATGACAACGAGATAAAGCACAATGACCATTTGCTTCGTGGAAATCCAGCAGAGACAGAAACAGTTTTACAAATATCAACGGAAGCTTGTCGCAACTTTGGTGCAAAATCTGAATTAGGTAACCAGCACAACTGATCTCCAATTGTTTTCTGCTGGATCTGTAGTCAGTCCGATCGGGGGGTTCTTTTACGATTCTGCCTCAACAACAAAATGTTAGACAGCTGTCAATTCCAAGCATGAATCTGCTATGGTAGAACAAACTGGCATTGATCTCGGACTCAGTGTCTACAAAACAGTTGTTCATAGATCGGTTGACATGAGTTCAGTTAGTTGGTCAAAACCTCCAACTGTTTATTCGTAGTGCAACGTCAGATACAGTTCATTCCGATATGTAAACGGACTCACTAAATGTCTAGGTATCCGACAGGCTCAGTGCAACGTCCAAAAGCTTCGGAAGTTCTAAAGCCAAGAACGCTGCGATTTATATTCAACACTATTGTGACCATATTCAGGCCTGGTTTCGCTTTTAGTTACAGATGCATCACAGTGAAGATGAACAGTACATCTGTCCGGTTACAACTTGGCATGGCCTTAAGCTTTACTATGGTTTCCCATTCAATGTTGAACACTCTAGAGTAATCTCTGCTCAAATCAACAAAGCACGTTTCACAGACTGCTTCAGATGGCAAACTGCATTTCACCGGTAAACTCAAGTTGGAGCTGTTATTCAAAGACCGGCAACTATACGATGCCAAATTCGTATATTATGACACGAGCTTCAGTCTATTTGATTTGGATCGGATGAACGAAGTCAACCTTTTAAACGCCCCTTACAACGTGTGACGGCCCACTAGTAAAAGCCGTAATCGCAAATCCGCCACCGAGTCATACGCTTCATAAGCTGACCATGTGAAGTTTCTGCCCACTGCATCTGATTATAGCTGATTGTTCCGAGTGCATAAACAGCTGCATCTTGTCAGTCGATGTTTATCGTAACACGACCCCATTAGGTTTTCTATAATCGCGTCGCCTGTTCTACACTAGAGTTGTTTTGGATAACACTCAGCTGTCTTCAGGCTTACCGTGGCGACAGTGTGATCCGTTGTTCAGTAATTCGTACGCAGACATAATAACACTTATGAAAACGTAGACTACTTCGTTGGTGTCATCCACCAGATTGACGGGCGTTCGGGGGGAACTTGGTCGCTAATTGCAAACACTCCTATGTATAGGAGTTTGCTGAGTCGGTTTGTATATGTCTGTTCATAAAGTCGTAGGAGCCCTAAAACAGACATTTTTAACGAGTCCTAGACCAGTGAACAGCGATTTTTCGCTTGTCACTATGCTGAGTTGACGAGCCCTTTCACTTAAACAAAAAGTACACTGGAAGCGGACACAGAATGAACAGTAGGTCAATTATCACACGTTCGCTTTAGCAGAACAAAAGTGTGATTTGTTTCAGTTCGAAGTGATTGAGACACTTGTTTGCAATTTGTTGATTTTGTGACATTAATCTCATTCGTTTAATTTGTATTATTGCACATCACCTCGTTCTTTGCTACGTCGGCAATGATAACTGTTCACTGATTTTATTTTAATTGAACTGTATCCAAAACACTTTAATAGACTTCGCCTTTTCAAGACGTTTTTTTTCTTCATAGCCCCTGTTCACGTTTGAGAATCCGGTTTTTACGATAGCAGATTTTACGCGGTTCGTTTCGCCATTAATCTCTACTACTCTTCCGTTTTGTTTCTCTGATTATTGTCTTTCTGTGGTCTTCACAGGCGCATGAGTTATAACAACATATCACAGAGCAGCCGGAATTAAGACAGTCGATCGATTGTTGTTATCGCGTTTTCTCACCATACTTCATCGGTGGGTTCCTCACATTCCGAAGCATTAATGCAATATTGACTATTCTGCTGTCCAATTCTATATCCAGGTCTACATGTACGATATTCGGAAAAATTGTTGGTCTACCGTTAACTTGACCGGCACAAACGGGCCAAGTGAACGATTTGGTCATTTGGCCTTGTACCAACCGCCGGCCACAAAATCCAACGATACTCCTGAACGTTTGCCGTGTGGCCGCTTCTATGTTCATGGCGGAATGGCGGAAAACGCGTTTTTTGACGATTTCTTTCAACTGGAATTTACAAAGGTATTCTTGCGGCTCTGTGTTTTAGTTTTGCAAATGGCAGATGGCTTCTTTGAAGGTGGGTTCCATAATCTTATTGGCCATATAGAACCATTCCCTATGTCAAGCTGAGCAAATTAAGATGCACATTTGACATTGTTTTATTCAGCCGGAAACATGCAAATGACCTTGAACAAGGTGAACGACCGCGTCAGACTGTATGGCATAGGGTGAACTTTTTCAAAAGGTTTTATCTGATAGCTTGGAACCGGGAGACCTTACCGTTAGGGCGCCCACCCTGTTACCGTCCAAAGGCGTCTACGTCGTGAGAAAGAAAAAAGCTATTGACTTTCTTACTTAGCGGAACTGTTCAAATCGGTTGAGACTTTTTATACCGCTATGCACATTTGCGATCCTAACTCCTTCTCATGATGTGTTGGGAATATGTGGTCATGACGTGCCCTATAAATACTTTGTGATTGTTGCCCTAGCCACACCCGTTTTGTGGCGGCACAAAACTCTTTATTTTGAACGCGTCTTTCGGCTTGTCTTGGGAGCGAGTACGGGAACAGTCGCGGTACTACTCGGGACCGAGATTTTCGTGAGAATTATTACCGGGACGAGAATCCGATTTTATCGAGCGCACCACTATACCGAGATCGAACCAGTGTATCGTTTAGGAGGGTTTACAACAGTTTGGCGACGGAAGAACCCACAATGTCAATAATGTTCGAGCAGATGCAAACTCTCCTTCAACAGCAGCAGAAACAATTCGAGCAAGCGCAGCTAAAACTGATTGAAACACTGTAGCAGAAGCTGAGTTTCCAGCAACCGACAGCAGGATCCAACGAATCCTTCAAACCCACAGCAGAATCTCTGATCAACTCAATCAGTGAGTTCCGTTTTGATCCTATAACTGGCACCACATTCGAGTCTTGGTTCAAAAAGTATGAGGATATTTTCAAGATGGAACTGTCAGACGCTGATGATGCTCGGAAGGTGAGGCTGTTGCTTCGCAAACTTTGTACCTCAGGACACGAACGGTACATCAACTTTATCTAGCCGAAGAACCCAAGGGATTTGAGTTTTGACGACACCACTCAGACGCTATCCCAAATCTTTGGCGACCAGTCATCTCTGTTTAACATACGCCACCAGTGCCTAAAGCTCGTGAAGTCAGCGGATGATGACTGGGTGATGTATGCTGGAACAGTCAGTCGAGAGTGTGAACGATTCAAGCTTCGAACAATTACTGAAGATCAATTCAAATGTCTGATTTTCGCTTGTGGACTTCAGTCACCCAAAGAAGCAGATATCCGAACACGGATTCTGGCGAAGATAGAACAATGTTCCGAAGTTACCCTGCAAGATATCACTGCCGAATGCCAGCGCCTGGTGAACCTGAAGCATGACACCGCTATGATCGAACAAAGCAGTCAATCAAACGTCCACACGGTGTCCTCAAATTTCTCTGTCAAGGTTGCACCAATGTCGGAACGCGACAACCGAAGGAAACCTCCTACACCGTATTGGCAGTGCGGTGGATGGCATTATGTCCGACATTGCCCATTCAAACAGTATCGATGCTCCCATTGCTCCCGGCGGGGCCACAAAAAAGACCATTACCGTTCCAAAAGGCGTCAGCACTTGCTCAATCAGAACTCCCGCAAGTCACACAAGCCCCGCCTCCCAGAGCACAGGTCGTGCTCACAGCAAGAAACGACGACCACTTGACGAGCAGAAAGTACGTATCCGTCTCCATCAACGGCAAGTCGGTCAGACTACAGCTCGATACAGCATCCGACATCACACTAATCTCTGACCGCACGTGGCACCTGATTGCCAAACCTACAATGCGCCCGACAACCCAACTTGCTCGAAGCGCCGCTACTGGTAATCGATTGCCCATCATTGGCGAAGTCCACTGTACCGCAGCTATTAATGGACCATCAATCAAGGGTACCTGCTACGTGACCCGCAATCCTGACCTGAATCTCCTTGGATTGGATTGGATCGACAGACTGCATTTATTTGACAGACCGTTACTCAAAATCCGCAACTGCACTCAAGCGCAGAAGAAGCCAACGATGACTTCAGGAGTCCATCAACTCACAAACGCTCTCCAGCAGAGACACTCAGAGGTGTTCACATAAGAACTCGGCTGCTACACCAAAATAAAGGCCAACGGAAAAGATCCCCCAAGTCATGTTTTACATACCATTTTGCCTAATAATCGAATAGCCCCAAATCGGAACGTTGCAGATGGCAAGTCGCCGGCGGAATACAAGTTCAGCAGAAAATTCAGAACTGTCTTCGATACCATGATTCCACATTTAAACAGAAGGGGAGGACGCAAGGCAGAAATGGAAAGACAGTCTAATCAAAGACACGGAGCTCGTGCCCGGTACTTTACATTCGGCAATCCGGTACTTGTACGAATGTTTCATGGACCGCTGAACTGGGGGAAAGGAACAATCGTCCGATGGCGAGGATCAGTCCTCTATGAAGTGAAAGTCAGCGAAGCCACATGTGTGCGGCATGCAAACCACATTCGCTGGAATCGCGGAGATGCACTGTACGACCACGAAGGACCAGCCACGCAACCCGATGTATTGCTGGACACTTTCGACTTGAAGAAAAAACGCCCTAACGAAACCGAACATTCGACAGAACCGACGTTACAGTCGCAGGACAATGAGCGCAAGTATCCCATGCGGTAGAGATGGCGGACGAACAGATGCTGCAAACTGGTCAAACCCATTCAAGTCGATTCCCGGAAGCAGTCCTACGATTGAACCCAACAATCTTCAAGAGGGAGGTGTTAGGGCGCCCACCCTGTTACCGTCCAAAGGCGCCTCCGTCGTGAGAAAGAAAAAAAGCTATTGACTTTCTTACTTAGCGGAACTGTTCAAATCGGTTGAGACTTTTTATACCGCTATGCACATTTGCGATCCTAACTCCTTCTCATGATGTGTTGGGAATATGTGGTCATGACGTGCCCTATAAATACTTTGTGATTGTTGCCCTAGCCACACCCGTTTTGTGGCGGCACAAAACTCTTTATTTTGAACGCGTCTTTCGGCTTGTCTTGGGAGCGAGTACGGGAACAGTCGCGGTACTATTCGGGACCGAGATTTTCGTGAGAATTATTACCGGGACGAGAATCCGATTTTATCGAGCGCACCACTATACTGAGATCGAACCAGTGTATCGTGTAGGAAGGATTACAACACTTACCTTTCAGACCACAGTACGATTGAAGTATCTGCAAGAATTGCAAAGATACTCTTTCTACTTGCCAGCCTTCGTCATTTGTTGTCAGAATTGGCCGGTTCTAATTGAAACGATGCGTTTACAATGCGTGTGCAATCCACTTCTGTATGGTTTGGGAACTGGTTAACGATCAGGTTGTGAACAGGTTCGCTGCGTTCGATTATTATTACCTCCCGTCATTTGGTTTAACTCGTGTAAGGTGATCTTGTTAGAACGGCGGTTGTTCGCCAGCGCATATTTCGAGACTTAACTCAAAGGTACGATCACTTGGCCAGGTAGTCAAAATAGGCGTTATGAAGGTCATATGTTCTGTGTGCCTGCAGTGTGTTTACCGCACCTAACGTTAATAATGCAGTCCAGTATATCTCAAGGTATTTGCGGTTAGTTTTGGTCGATAAATGTGGTTTTCCGCGTTGGTAATTTTATGGTCACAAGCACTTCCCAAACATGCTAGTCTATTCTTGCTAACGGTCTGTCTCATTCTAGACAACCATCGTCGTCTCTAAGCCTTTTTTCTCATGTGCTTTGTCGGAATATGTCTTTCAGTATTTCTTTTCGTCACCGTTACGATGAGCGGTGGCTACAACTGTAATATAAATTGGTCAATCTTGTGGCCGGATTAAAGCGTGTGGATATTTGTAGTTTTGCATGATCAAGGATGAAAATGTCCTCCCGACTTTCGATAGATAGCCTGTCCATGTTAATCCTTTTCATCGACTCAGGAGTGTCATACCTGACAGTCTGTGGACTCTTCCATATGTTAGTCTATAAAGTTTTGTGACAAGCTGACGTTTTTTTCTACGTAACCACTGGTCCTGTCAATATCGCTTGCTACTAGACACCTGTAATCCACTTGATATCACTGATTAATATCCTGTTAGTTGGATCTCCACGGCCCACCTAGTGAACAATAAAATTGTTCTAAACAGTTTCATACTGTGAATTCTAAATCCACACTTAGGGACCGATTTTTTTCCCGTTTGTAATTACCAGATATTGGTGGCTGAGTGGCTAATAACATTGATTCTTAATTAGCAGTTTTTGCATTGGTCATAGATTGTTGTATCATATATCAACGATGAACTAATTAACCTGTCCTCCGCACTCACAAACCTTTTCCATGAATCGTCATCGAAAACGGTACACAAGCCGTCGATACCATTGCTCAACTGTCAGAAAACCATGAGAAATCTAAACCCAAATTTGAAATAAACTCAAATAATTGACATCATAAAAACAGTGGATTTGCAACACGGCATCTACAAGACGGTTCCGTCACAGACAACTCCGTCAGACATTAAACATTTACTCTACCGGTTTATTTTTCCCTTCTTTCCATTGACTTCTCCAGTCGGAGTTTAGATAAGTCATGAGAGCTTCTAACTGTTGAGACGAACCTGAACTGGTTTATTGCTTTCATTTCGGTTTGAATGGTCATAAATTGGTTAGTTAATTGGTTGTTCTGAATAAACACTTGATCCTATCATTCGAGTATGACTGACTAAATCCAATAGTCATGAGGCTTTAGTCTCCTCATTTCGATTGCCTTATCTAAAATTGAGTTTTTGGCCTAATTTTGTTCAAACCTTGAGAACATTGTTGCCGGGTTTACACGTTGGATTTGCTTGTGATAACCGCCTCGCAACTCGTGATTATTTTTTGCGTATACAATCATGGTAGTCTTTTTTTGCCTTTGTGGCTTCGCTGATCACCAGCAGTCTCTGCTTGGTGCTGCGTAACAAAACAGTAGAGTTCGGTCGAGTCGATGTTGTAACCTGTGATCAAGAAGCGTACTTCGCATTCAATGACCTTAGGTTTCTAGTCTTGTTATCCGCTGATGCGAACGAACAAGAAATGTAGGGTAACCATCTGCGAAAGCCATCTTGACAGTAGGTTATTACATCGACCCGATCAATGCTTTCGGTTGCTTTTTGTTGCTACGTAACACGCACCTTCAACTGTTGGTGATCAGTGATGCTATGTCGATCAAAAAATGGCTAGTGTTACTACAAGCGTCGCAGGTGCTCATTCATTCAGTTAATTTACTATGTTCCTAGTATTTTGGCCTCTTTCTTTTTCTTTCATTTACTCGCTACTATCATGCTCACTGATGTGCATACAGCAAAGCGCCATTCTCATACAAAGGTAGAGTGTTGGACCCCGATAAACTCATTACACCGAACGACGTTATAGCGAAAGTTTTATAATAGTGATCAAACTAAAAAAAACCTCGCAAATTTGTGTCCTGGACAACGAAATATGCAGAATGATCCATCTCTTGGCATCTCATGTCATCATGGTCTAATCGTTCTGATCGTCTCTGTTTGGCTGAACCGAGTGAAAGTTTTGGTGTTCATTGATCTTGCTCATTGTTCAAAACAATCACCAGCTAGACCATTTTCAGTCACATTCGGCTAGGTGGTAGGTGTTATGATGCTAACGTACCCCACTGATTAGATGCTATACCCAGTTGTGAATAGGTCACTGGTAGACGGTTTTACTATGGTTTTACAGTGAATGAAAGTCAGCGAATCACATAAATGTGGCATGATGCATGTGCTTGTATATTTGTATAAACGGTATGAGTGAATGGCTCTGTGATGCACCTTCGAAAGTACGGTCGATGGACGGTACTATGTACAGTCTCGGTTCATTTGATTTAACCATCTAGGTTATCTAAATTGGCAAAGGATTTGCCTCAGTGAAGGAGAAACATGTTTTACTTTGGCTGCTGAAGGCGATATCATCAATGTCATGGACGAATAGAACAAGAAACGTGAAACAATATTGCGGAATGGAACTTTGACAAGGATTATAAAATAGGAGTGTGTTTTGGGGATTTACTAAATAAAGTGCGGGTCACCTATTAGCTAGAAAGTTGATTAGAAGGTGTTATCAACTTCGCTTTAAACGTCAGTAAACTAAAAACAGAGCTTGTTGGGTTGCGGGGCCCACAGCAGACAAATGTTAATGACGTTTTTCCTTCTACTTCAACGTAATTGTCATGCTAAGAACTAACCGCTTCCAAAACTGAAGGCAAAAGACAACACTCGTTATACTAAGCAATCCCACTTTTGTTGGGTTTTCACTGGTAATTTCATAGACAATATGAAATAGTAAAATGTGGAATTCCAACCGGCACTGCAGTGGACTTTTCTATTAGGTTGATCCGGTTCTGTTTTCCGCTTGCTTGTATTGACGCGTGACAGATTTAAGTAACTTGTTCTGCTCGAGTGCCCATTATAACAAGTGTGATACTGCTTCTGATTGCTATCCCGATTGATTATTTCATTGGTATATCGGTTTGCTCGAGTGCCTTAATCTGATTGGCTGTAGCTTTCCACGAATCATGTGCTGACATCGTATCGAGCAATTCTCCCAATACAATCCCTTTACGGTATAGAACCATGACTTCGTTTTAGCGTACATTTTTTTCAACTACACGTTTTCTTTCGTAAACCACATCGAAAGGGAAGTAGCAATGTTTACTCTGTAAGCCAAGATCATACTGTATGACAAGAGCCGCTAAATGAATGATGTGTTTATTATATTTCGTAAGCTGTTGGTTATAGCAAAATGACCATAGCTTCTAGTTATGACGGCACTATTTCCTACGCAGATTGGTTCTTGGTAAGCGATTGAACAGCCAAAATAATAAAAAAATAGCAACATCCCGAAATATTTGTTCTCTTACGCTTGAATAATCAGCTTGCCACACGTAATAGTACCTGTTTTGTCCGATAACAGATTGACGCATCCGGCGTCCATGCTTCATGGAGTCAGATTGAACCGTCTATGGATGGGAATCCCATAACTTCGAATTTGATGAATTCATGCGCGGTTCAACATAACCGCTCCATTTTGACCGAATGCAAGACACCTGTCAGTCACCATGTACCTTGTGCACGTGCGGCTCATGGAGGTGTCTGTGTTCCTCTACCGACAACAAGCGAACGTTTCGAAGTGATGATATTCGTGTTCGGTGGTGTTTCGGAAATGGGCGCTCTAAACGACATGTTTTGTTTTCATACAGGTAAGAAAAGTCTTTCTGTATTAGTCTATCACTTCACCCCCATTAATCGTTTAAACAGTCAGTAAGCATAATTTTGTCACTATGTGATGACTTCCTGTTCGTTTGGGCTTGACCTATCCCTGATCTCTATCTGGTGAAGTGTTGACAATGTCTGTGATAGTTAAATTATATACTTATCACTTACTCAAACTGTTTGGTTTAGGTGTTCGCTTTTTGGGAAGTATATTTTCATACGTACTCAAACATTTTATCCAATCACAATGTTCACTTTCAGCTCAGTAGTCCATGTTTTAAGTTATGTACTAGATGTCGTATAAACTTACTTCTTATCTGTGATAGGATCTTCAGACTTAAGAAGAGATTTGGACTTTCTTAATCTCGTTTGTGCACTTCTTATGGTCATAATTAAAGTGGTATTGGGTAGTGCACTTGTGTTGAAAATAATTTCGAACCTGTTGTGGTTTTGACAGTGTTTCGGTGTAACCGTTCAATCATCATGCGAATATACCGTAATCTTTGATGGGCTTAAATATACACATAGACGTAGTAGTGTGTCAGTTAACCTAATTGTGTGACTGTACAACTTCTGACCATGGAGTCGTGGTTGCTTGCGTGATACAGATTACCGGTCTATATTGGGCCAAATGTTTAATTGTTATGCCCGTGACTTGGCTTAGGTTTGTTGGATTGCCATGATCTACGGTGTAAGCAGTTAGTATATTTTATGTCCAATGTAAACCTGGATTACAATTTCTATACACGCTCTACAAGGTAAAAACGTAAGAAGTAGCGAGTTTGTATTGGCTATCGCAGGACAGCTTTCTCTCACTACTGACACGACAGATTTATGGATGAAAACCGCTCAAAATGTCCTCAACGAAAGGACGGTTCCGGCCATGCTTGTCACTTATTGCGCCGCTGTTCTGATCTTCCTTCCGAACAGGTTCACTTCAGCCATTCATTCATGAATCTTGTGCTGCATGTTATTTTCCTATCACTGTAAGCATCTGATAAAGATTTATTTTTCTTCAATTTTTTTCTGATTCCTTTACCAAAGTTGGAATTTTTGTAGTCTCCTTAGTTTACAGAAACTGTCCAGACATTTACAATAACACTTACATTTTTCTTCTGGTTAATGCCATGTCTAATTTTCATTGCTAACTGGTTTGATTTTTTAGTTTAGATCTTGCAGTTGGCGAAGCTCTCGCATGTTTTACGAGGGTGTCACTCTCCATTAAGTCAACCAGTCCGAACCAGCTCTGTTTGAAAAGTCTCCGCTTGCATGCCCCTTGATAGTATTCCTAGGCTGTATTCGAAACGGATTGGATACGTGGAACCACAAGTGGTCCAACAACAACCGCCGTTAATGGCAAATGTGCACCGACTTCCTTTAATTTACTAACTTTATACCAACATTGTTGCTGTCCGTAATTGTAATTGTTTAGCCAAGTCAATGTTAAAAAAAAACACATTGGCAACCCCTAAGACGAAAATGCAAATAAACATAGAAAGCTAAATAGAGGAATAAATCAAGAAGTGTTATTTTATGCCTCATTTTTTCTTCATATGCGAATGTTCCCACTTGCGCATGTTGTGAACACATACAAGACCAATGACGAGCATTTAGGTACTGCATAATCATATTAGTACCTTCTTTTTTCCCAGCGAATAGCTCTCTCGGTAGACGTCGTCCGTCACGGTAAGCGGTCTAACACACGCGCATGGCATGTGACTTGCTTAAAATAATCAGTTCTTTGATTGACTACGCGTCGGACTTAAGTTCTCAAACTGACGAAATCACTTCTACTTGACGCACTCAGTGTGTCCATTAAATATGAACGGAAGTACAGTGGAGACGACTGTAGAATGCAGACTGTTCGTGCTGTTCTCCGAATACCCAGGTTATAATGTACAAAATATTACATCTACAACTAATGAACTAAATTGTACATAGGTTTTTCCTTCGTTCTGGTCGATCAAGCTTAGCTTTTGAATCAGATTTGAATTTTTTTATGTGGACCAGATCAATGCAACTCTTTGAAACCGTAATCCTTCTCTTTTTGTGTATTGCTAATTTACAAATGCCCCCTTCGGAACATACCTGTTCCGAAGGAGCTGTTCAGCTGCGACAGAACTGGATTTCCGTCACGTCGATAAGCCTCATGAACAAGCGTCGATCGATCCCAACTGGTTCTGAATATGATGATGACCGTCGAGAACTTGAACGTGAGCCGACTAAAAGCTTACGCAAAAATCGTGAGCACTACTTGGTCGAACAATCGAAAGAGATGGAAAAAGCCTTTTTATCTGGGAATAGCAGAACGCTTTTTTCCCTGATCCGTGGTTGTACTTGCCGTCGAGTCGGTGTAAGTGAGACCATATGTGAAAAAGATGGTTCACTTATCACCAGTCAATCGCGCCGACTTGACAGGTGGGCTGAACATTTTGAAGAGCAGTTCAGCTGGCCTCAACCAGATCATTTGGATGAAGAGACCCGAGTGGTCAGTTATTGCATTCCAGACGTTCCTCCGTCGGAAGCAGAAGTGATCCTAGAGCTCAAGTTAGTGAAGCGTAATAAGGCTCCTGGATCAGATCTCCTCTCTCCTTTTTCTTTTCAAAGATGGTGGAGAGAGGTTGATATCAGAACTGACGCGACTCCTCCAGACAATTTGAGAGACTGAAGAGGTGCTTCGCGATTGGTGCCTATCAACAGTACTTCCTATTTTCAAAAAGGTGGTCCAAAGTCTATGTGACAACCACAGAGGCATCAGTTTGGTGTCTGTTGCGTCCAAGTTATTCACTGGTCTCATTTTACGTGGGCTCACTATGCCCAGAGAAAGTCAGATACGCGAAGAACAGGCAGGATTCCGATCCGGTCGGGGGTGCGTTGATCACATTTTTACTTTGCGACGGATTTTGGAACATCGGCACTCTTACAGACAGCCGACGATCGTGATCGTTTCAAACCTGAAGGCTGCTTTCGATTCAGTTGCTCGTAACGTTCTCCGGAGCTGTCTTCTCCGCAATGGAGTGCCAGAGAAATACGTGAATCTGTTGAGATCACTGTTTGCCCATTCTGCAAGCAGGGTGAGTGTTTATTGTCAACTGTCTCGGGCATTCATCATTTCTAGTGGTGTTCGTCAAGGATATCTGATTTCTCCCTTCTCGTTCAATTTTGTCATGGACAACATTCTGGAGAGTGCGCTTCGCGAATCCAGTGGGCTTGGCGTTGAGCTCCTACCTGGCGCTAGATTGACCGATCTGGAGTATGCGGACGACATTGTCTTACCTAGCCCCTCTGCCGAAAATATGCAGACCACACTGAACAAGGTTAGTGACCGGGCTGGTTTGTATGGAATGCGCTTTGCACCTTCAAAGTGCAAAGTGTTGCTTCAAGACTGGGGCACTTCAACTCTTACTTCCTTCATTGCAGATAATTCGCTTGAGACTGTGGACAGTTTCACATACTTGGGTAACACTATCTCGTCAGCCTGTAATGTTGTTGATGAGATATCAACGAGGTTAGTAAAGGCATGAGTTACCCTTGCCAAACTGCGTCATCTCTGGCATCGGAAAGACGTCCGGTTCTCGCTGAAAGGTAGAGTATATAATACTTGTGTACGTTCTGCTTTGCTGTATGGTTCGGAAACGTGGCCTGTTCGCAAGGAAGATATCAACAAGCTTGCGGTGTTTGACCATCGTTGTCTCCGCCAATTAGCCCACATTAAGTGGACTAATCGCATGAGCAATGCGGCAGTTCGCCGACGCGTATTCCGGAACGTCCGGAATGTGCGATCAATTGGTTAACTAATCACGTTGCACGGCTTGCGTTGGTTGGGTCACGTATTCCGTATATCATCTGGTCGTTTACCGTACCGGGCATTACTGAGGCCACCAACAGTTGGGTAAAACCACGTGGTGGACAAGCAACAACCTGGTCACGAAATATGAAGACCCTGACTGCTCCACTGAGCAGTGTGTGTAGGTGTCGCCTGCCTGGTTGGGGTCCCCGTGATCACTCAAACCGCTGGTTAGAGACGCTATCCGAGATGGCGATGTGTTGCAGTCAATGGCCTACCTGTATCCATACCATTTCTAGCTCTTCCGCTTAATCTTGTTTTAATAATGTTCAACCTTCTTAGTAACGTTTTCTTCTAGGATATTCCACGTCACTGTTGAGGTGAGCAGCGGCCCGAGCCACAGTATCTTTTGGTCAGGCTCATGGCTGCTATTATGATTATGATGATGATGTTAAGTTGATTTGTAAACTGGAATGGTTTTAGAGGCCTTCTGCCATTTTATGGTCGTATACATTGTTGATCGAACCAAGGGTTACTCCTTTTTCAAGGACAATCACTCCTTGATGAACGTTTGATAAAAGCAATCGGTTGATTTGATTGGTTAAAATGATGGAATATTGACAGTTTGGGCGAATCAGCAAGCCGTGACATTTCTCGCGGTTTAAGTTGGTTCAGTCGCTCAGATGTGACACTTGTCTTCTAGTTGCATACGGGAAGGTCAGTCAGTGACTAGATTTTCCCAAAGTGCACCCAACGAAATAAATCCGCGGTCTCATTTTTCTAAGCATTATGTTCCTTACTTTAAAGTAGACTGAAGTTATTTTTCATAACAGTGGAATAAGTGTTTTTTGGAAAGCGATAGAACGAAGTTTGGATAGACAGAATGTATAGAAGAATGTTCACACACAAAGTAGAAAGAATAATCGCAGCCAACGTTTACCGCCATCCCAGGTTGCTATGATGCAGTCAAGTTGATGCACTGCCTTAAAGTTAGCTGGGAATGTGGATGTTCGGCGTCTTAAAAACCGTCTCCCAGTTAACTGTTCACGTGCCACTACCTCGGTAGTTTAGCCATCTACTCTCCGTCATGTGACGATGCCATATTGCACTTAAGCTCTCCTTTCCTCTGTTTACGCCATATCTTACGGAATGTAACTGAACGATTTCTATCGGAAGACTAACATTCCAACAGATGCACCTGAGAATAAGGGGATTGCCAACTGACTACAGGTCTAGACATACTGTTACAGGCTGTTTAAGAAGACTAAAAGACGCGCTTGTTAGGCGAGAGACCAAGTTTGATCTCATCAAGAGGAGAAAAATGGTAGGCATTACGACTAACCTCCGGTGCAATGTGGACTACCTCAATGCTCAGCTTGTAACTTATACTCAATATCTTCACACGAAGTATGTTGCAGAAGCTAAAGTCACCGTGATTGACGTATAAGAATGAATGAGGCCATATCAGTAAATTTGCAGATGATACAACGTCGCTTATTATTATCAACTAAAACTTGTTTGTCTTAAGCCTGTCAATGACACTGTGTTTACAGTAATGGTGGGGAGGAAAATCTGATTTGTCGTGGTGCGTGCAGATGCTACTGACACAATCGTCGAAATAACCCACGTGCTAACGGTAGACGCTTGCTGGTCGTAACAGGCACTTCTAATACTTCGAGTGAATTAACCGGACTTGTTAAATGGTAGAAAAGACACTAACTCCTGAGTTCATTTCCTTGAGTTGGCAAGGCCTGGCAATTTCCCATCAATATAACATTCTTTCTCGGAAGTCGTATGTCATAAAGGCTCACGTTTTACATAACGGGATGTGCACTTCTCATTTCTACACCGTTGAGGGGCTGTAGAGACTATTAGCTTGCCAGTTATAAGGAAGGCCTTAAGGTGTAAGCCTCGACCGTCACTTGAGTTGGTTAACTTGTAGCTTATCGCCATCATTTATATTATGCTCCATCGATGTATGAAATTGTTGAAGCAACTTGGTACAAGCACATCGTGACACTCCATTTAGAAACACATGGCTTATAAAGTGGTGTAGCTTTTCTTCCTATTTTTTCATTTACCTATTCTTCTGTAAAGTCTATTTGAACAAAATTCAGCATGCCGCTTTTAATATTTGTTTCTGTGTTGTTGTGAGCAATGGGTTACTGTTGATATGATAATAGAGAAGGTTCTGTTCAAAAATGGATTGTTCGCATACTTTTATCACGAAGTTTATACACAAAGACTCGATGTGTTCCCATTGGTTTATGTGCATTGAACCGCTAGCATATCTAACGAATTCGGGTCGAGCCAGTCCCACCGGTGTGTTTGTGTTTTTGATTGCTGAACTCTGAGAATTTTAAGTTGTCGAATGCTCATCGCGTGCGTTACGAGTCATTTGTTGCCGCGCAGGTAATGTGCTGTATAATGCGTCACATAGTTATGTGCAAATGCTATTTGTCTAACTCGGTTTGGATGTTTTTTTTGGCTGTGTCAGTTGACTCGAGATGTGCCGAATAGTATAGACGGACGCAAATGTTGATTAGTTTGAATTCCGATCAGTTAGAGTGCTTTTTCTGTCTAATGTTATGATGATATACCCGAATCTGTTGAAACCACGTTATCTTCTCAGGTTTGCTTTCCTATTTTAATGGAGCATTCTTTTTTCTATATGCTACTGAGTCCATAGATCACTTGCATTCTAGTTTCGAATCAGACATGTTAATATCGTTCTGATAAAACATACTATACCGAACACACTTTACTGATATCGTAATTGATTGGTATCAGGTGTGAGTGGGACTAGAGGCAACTTGGTCTGGACAAACAAGGATAGTTGCCAGCTGACTGGCTATTACAAATCACGTTCGCCTCCTGGACTATGACTCCATAACCGATAATTGATCAAATCCAGTGGGCTGTATGTAGCATTTATGCGATTAAGCTATCTGGCAATTAGGGACAATCAATAAGACGGGAAAATGCTAGTCCCACGGAAGCAGATGCTATGCTATTGTTCCCACTAGAAACTGGATTATGTGTTTACAAGGTGTCAACATCCTGACGTCACATGTTTACGTTTGAATATGAGTTTTCACTAATTGTATTCGGCTTATTTCCCCGCTCTTAGCCACATGCTGAGTTGTTCTCCTCATGGTTGTGTAACAGTTAGACTTTGGTGTTAACTGCCGATGTGTTGCTGTTCATGGCGTAGGTGGTGATTAAATGCTACTATTGTTTATAAGCGAAACCGTTTACATAACGTCATCCTTATGACATTTCTCCAATTACTGACTTCTGTTTATCAAGGCACCAATCAATGGACAGAGATCGAATTATGTTGTCCAGTACCAAAGGCTCGTCTGGATTTTGCATATTGTCTATTCACTCAGACAGTGGACCTGACGACAGACAATGCACTCAGCAAATTGAACTTGAAGACGGAAAAGCAAATTTTGAGCTGTGAGTAAGATTTAAGAGTTATGTGCACTTATGTTTCTCACTTCATTTGAACTTACGACTGCATTTGCCTGTTGCTTCGTTTCACCGAACTAACCGAGGTAGAGCTTTTTTTCTGCGTTCATCATCATCATCATCATCATAGACAGCAATACATCAGTGGTTCACACTGATGCCTAACTGCCACACAACCATGAAGAAGAAGAAACAAACCCTGTTTAGGAAGAGAGAAGAAAAAAGAGGGAGGGGAGGGGACCTAAC
>JTDE01000908.1:58910-84887 GCA_014338405.1 Paragonimus skrjabini miyazakii
AGTCTATGGGAATGCGACAGCTGCGATCAATTGTGGGTGATGTTCAATCTATATGAAAATCAAAATCCCCTACTACTCACCTGTTGTATTGTATTTTATAGCTTCACCCTCTCGAATTTCTCAAAAGTTTACGTACATATTCATGTTCATATAATCGGCTATCCTAGTATTCATCTATCACTGTTCTACAGCAACCTGATTGTGCAATATTTGGTCCAAGTAGATCTAATTCAGTAGTAGTGAACTTTGTATATCGATTCACTCGGAATGGAGCTGTAATAAATCCTCCTATAGATGTGCAAACTTTAGTGAATAAAATATATGTTACTAGAAAAAGTTATACAACTCAGAAAAGCCCCGTGCAATCTCCCAAGAAGTGATGGATTCTTGGTGGCTGTGTTCAGATTTATTTCACAACGAGACCGAACGATTCTAAACACCACCTCCCTGTTCCCGACGTGTATTAAGCGTCTGGTGGGACTGGAAATTAACAATCTCGGAACGGAAGTCAAATCTCATCTTCTGTCCGCCAATTAGATTAGCGTTTCACTGAGACTGAACTGAAAGGGTGATTTAATCGGCTCCAGTTTCATTAACAAACTCATTAAATGTTTCTTGGTTTCCATAGGGTTAGTTACAGATTCCGTCATATAGTCTTTTAAGCAGGGTTGCACTTTATTGTATTGCATTGCATTATTCATCTCTCAAGTTTTCTGCACTTTTTCCTTTGTTTTTTTGTTTTGTTTTCAAAGTGACGATTTCCAAAGTGCTTCCGATTAGTACAAAATGAATCTGTGTGCGTAAACGGTTAGGTCAGTCGATATTCAGAATGTTAGTGTTACGCACCTAACTTCGTCTGCCATTACTGGTAATATCGTCTATCGAGTAGGTATCGTGTGACTTCAAAATCTTGTCCGCTAGTGCCGATCAGCGTTTCCGATTTTTTCTGACTGTGGTCCGAACAGTTGCTTAGCTTGATCTTTTCTCGCTGTGTTATAAACTCGAGGACTACTATTCGCCTTGACAAACTTCAAAGTTTTTGCGACTTAACTTCAGTCGAAGTGATTATCTGTCTTTTACTATGAACCCAGTACAGTATAATCCACTGTTTCATATAGAATCCACCAAATGATCCGGCGGATTGACTGCTCTGGCAAGATA
The DNA here is from genome assembly GCA_014338405.1 of Paragonimus skrjabini miyazakii. NCBI lineage: Eukaryota > Metazoa > Platyhelminthes > Trematoda > Plagiorchiida > Troglotrematidae > Paragonimus > Paragonimus skrjabini miyazakii. The sequence goes on from JTDE01000908.1 coordinate 60,072, forward strand.
TCTCAACAGTTCACGCTGAAATCGATCAACAACACTGCTGAGCAGTGGAATTGTGCTACTTATAAGTAGTGTGGCAGAATTGATGATTTAGATGAGACCCGATTACAAAAAATCTGGGCCTCGGCTGGCTCCCAGAGTGGCTTTGTAGCTCAACTGGCAGAGCGCTTGCGGTGTTTGAGCGTTCTATCTCTGTCACTGGTTAGAATCCAGCCGGAGCCCAGATTTTTTGGAAATTGGGTTTCATCTAAGTTTTAGCTTAGCTGCTGGTCTCTTCCGTTGTTGCACTACCGTTTAAAATCATATTCCCCCGGGAAATTAACCTTGACGATTCTTGATGTTAATTCCTAAATCCGCAATCTATGTTTATCACAAATCATGCAAAAGGGTATTCGTGGAACGGATTGGTGATAGAGTGGATAGTATCTTTGGCTAGTTCAACGTAGAAGTTGTTCATGAGCAATCTAACTACTCCTATAGGCACATAACATGTACACACTAAGACCTGACTGAGGACAATAATAACATTTCGCATGATAATTGCTGGCGCACCCACAGACAATTAACGCTCAGGGACGAAGTGACTTCACGGTTTTCATTACAAGGCAGCCATCGAACACAAAAATTGTGTCAAATTATCTAATCTTTCTTGGGACGTTTTTCGTTGTTGTTCAGACACGTACAATTAAGTATGTTACTTTGTGTACTGCGTATGAACGATCGTTTTATTTTTGTTCAACAGTCTGAAGGTTTGTGTATACGATTCTGTTGGCATATAATTATTTTTCCTTGTACCTTGTTGAAAGTGTCTTATCATTTGATGTTTTATATAGATAAATGTTCATAACACATAATTCTCCAAACCTGTTAGTCGGCAGGGCAATAGTTGACACTTGGGAGCTAACCCTCAGATGATTGTCACAAACTGATAATCGATCGGGGTAAGCTCTTAAACGACAGAATGCAGTATTGTCATACGGTCTAGTGGTTGGTTACCCAGGTAACGTTTTCTTCTGCGTTCATTCTAGGCACTTCTTCTCATCTTCTCCGTCAATATTTTTTCATCCACGGCGGAATGGACACCGAGGGTAACGTGTTTGGCGATGCGTGGGCAATTCTACTATCGGAGAACTGTGAATCCCATCAGTCTGAAATTGACCAGGCTTCCTGAATTTCACCAAGTGGATGCCATATACCGATTAGCTCAGTATGCGAACGTTTCCTCCATCGACCCGAATCTTGAGTTGGGTGTGCAAGTGCACTCTGCTTTTTCTATGCAGGCGTTGTTTGTGATGAAACAATTTTCCTATTTCGATTCAACCCACATTCTCCTGAATTTTTTTGTCGTGGGCGGTGTATGTCGTCTGCAGAGATGCGTTTTGACAGTGTGTATATTTTCCATACCATCAGATTAAAACGCCTAATTTCATTAAGCCGTAGGAAGATTTATTAAAACGGATCATGCATTGTGGTCAACTGTACACTGTATCCATGTTGGATTTTACAGGCAGACAGTCTGGTGGTCGAGACTGGACTTAGAATTCTCAGAATAGCGCATTCTGGTTCATATACGACATTCAACAAATTCGGTTATGTTAGAAGCAACAGTTCGAAAAATGATCGCTATTCCACTACAAATTTCATTTGGAGGACAGTGCTTACGAGCCAAGCTGAACTATTACAACAATATTATGCTAATCAGCAGCGCGATGTGTGAAACCAGGCTTAAGTTACGAAGATTCACAGTGTCCGGAGGACATAAATCACGTGAATACAGTAAGAATCAATTAAATGCTTTGCATAGAGTGCTTTAACAAGACAACTGTTCGATACTACTGATACTCGGTGCTAGAACAAACTCAGCTAAGCAAGTGAGTACGCGCGTTTGTTTGTTTTTGTTATCCAAACTGATTAACTCATCTTAGCGTCTGTTGCTGACGCTACATTAATTATATGGAAGGCCAAAAAATAAAAAATGCTGGGCCATCAAGGAACTTTGTCCATTTCGAAAGATTATGAAGAATTATAAACGTATTACTAGAAGGGGCTGCCCAGGGTCGTGCATCAAAGCGTGAACGTCCGTTACATGATCCATAGACTTCGTCATAAACACTATCCGAAAGAACGCAATTGCCGACCTCAGTACATTCTCCGAAGTTTGAATCGAATGTGACCGGATTGTTAACTAGATCCATAGTAAGGAAACATAGTAGACAGTGGCGGGTTGCACCATCTGCTATCCGATCAGTTCTATTTCCGTTCCGCTGAACATGTCCAGAAGTGGCTCGGTATGGATTAACTCTGACACCCCACAACTAGTTCATTAAAAGACATACAATCCATAACCACTGTTTATGCTGTTCCCACTGGTTTGAAGGGCGCAGTTACCAAAGTTAGGATGTACAAAGCTCCCTGGTGTCATTTGGATGAACTAGTGAGCTATAGTACGAGCGAAACTTGAGTCTAGCGCTTCCTTTCGAAGTGGACTAGACGAAAGGTTTATCTGAATGCGAAGACTGCGATCAGGTGTGGGTGGCGTTCATTTCGAAATAACCCAATTTCCTGAACTTCTACTATTGAACTGAACGTGTCCCTGTCGACATTCATCTATTCTCATCATCCTGTAAAGTGGCCCTCGTGATACGTAACCACGTCTCTGTTTAGTGTTCCATATCAACTTTAAATACTAGGCTGAGTTGCACTTTCTAAAGTACCCCCCCCCCCTCGAAAATCTTGTGCTTTTCAGGCGTCCCACCGGATTTAGGGGAAGTCTTACAAGTAGGATATTTTAACAATTCTTTGCTATTGGTTTCGCTCTGAACACCCCCTAAAAAATTAGGGTGCATGACAGCATTCACGAAAACCTCCTTATGCTTACAGAATTTAGTTTGATATTTGGCTGCTAAACCTTTCACATACTGATCGTCGGAATCAATCTTTACTAAGTAAATGCGGAAGGTTCCATGTTCTGTTCGGAAAAATTGAACACTCACTTTTAGCTTGTTTACTACGTACCGGACTGTTATAGTCGACAGAGTATTTGGTAATACACGTTAAATTATCCTGTTCCTCTTCAGTTGCGTTTGAATTGCAGAGAATATACAAACTCGTCTAATTGATTCTAACTGGATCAGTGGACGTGTACCTGTAAGTTATGAAAACCATTAGTCCTTATTATCAGGCGGAACTTAACCAGTTTTAAGTAAGGTATTGCAAGTGGTCGCAGTAATGAGTAGAATAAAGTCAAAGCTGGATTGTGATTGATGGCCATTGAGAAAGATACACGTTTTAGGACGGCTGGCTGAATTTTTAGCTACATAACGATCATTCATAAAGGGTGTATGTGTTTCCACAAGAGTAGTGCGAAATATTTTCAAACAAACACGTTCTGCGTGAAGTTTCAAGCTATGATCAATCACAAAGACGCTATAATGTCAAACGCACTTCAAATTTTCAAAGTGTGATCGAACCGATATTCGTCTGGTTCAAGCTAATGAGAATTGAACACGGTACAGTTTTCCGAACGAAACTCAGCTGTAGTGGAGCTCATCGCTTTGGTCATCTTTTGGAATAACAACTGAAGTTTCTCGAAGTTACCTGTGATCCGGCTTCGTTTAACGAAAGTATCGAGGCACTTGTTATGACTACGAATTTGGGTCAGTGAACAATTCGTGATTGTGATTGAGTGGTTATTTGTTGGGATGACTTGAAAATGGACAGCGAGGAAGTGCCTTTTATTTTATCCTCTCAATGTTCTCTCATTTGTTAGAGTTTGTGAGACGGACATTAAATTAATGGTTTCAAAGAACTGGAAGAAACTGATGGAGAGTTGGTTAGTTGTTTGTTTTTACTGTAGGTGTCTACACTTTTTTTTGACATTCTGAGGCCGGATAGTTGGTAGGAACTCGAGTTACCAGAACAATCTACTGAACATCCACTTAGTATTCAGAAGGTGCTTTAAAACAGATAATGAAAGTTGATACAATTGGGAAACAGTCGCACGTATTTATGTCATTATTGGTGAAGCAAGGATTCGCTTACTGCACGTTCACAATAGCGGTGGTCTGTAGACTATTTCGTTTTCTAAAATGGTTGTAGCTGATATTTTGACCTTATTGTTACGAAAGTGACAATGAGCTGTATCAACGTACATAAATTTTCATCATCATCATATATTTAGGAAAGTCCCTCTGTATTCATTTACAACTATTGAGCTTTGTCTTGTCACTGGGTAATTTTGCAGGGAGGCCGGTTGACGCCGATTTATGAGGATACACGCTATTAACTAATTGCCAAAGCTGCTACACCGTATATTTGATGTCCACTATACCAAATGGTCGATGACTCAGCTGTTAGCGACAAGTAACCTTCAATCCTTAAGACAAATTGAACGAACAACCAGGCGTCGACAGCATGTACATTTTCCTTTGCACCCCAGGACTGATCGCCAGGGACTTCCTGTTTTTGTTGTACATTTAAAATCACCGTCCGAATAGTGAATCGTTAGGAAAGTATGTATTCTTTTAACGACCAAATTATTCATCTGGGCCATTGTCAGATTAGATTTAATTGAAAAGTGGAAGAAAGTGCATATAGTGTTGTTTTTGAGTGTTATCGCAAGTGTTATTTCTTGAATAAATTAATATCAGATAACGTGATTGAACTGAAAACAATTCTGGTATGGAGGCACGAAGTATTGAAAAGTTCAAATGTATGTCGGCCCTATGATTATAAGAAGAAATTTCTCAGGAATCAACGCATTTATCCTATCAAATTCAGATGGCACCTGTTATGTCCGTAATATGATGAACTATTAGAAGAATATTAAGCATAACTTCACTCTACTGTTACACTTCCTTTTCTTGTAGGCTAAACTCAATCAGTCACCTGTAATTAGTCAACAAACTCTGGAGCATCCTCCGCAATCCTAGAAAGAGTTAAGTGAGATTTTGCGAGCAGTTGATCCAAGTGGTCGTCAGCCCTAATGGTGGCTGTGACCACGAAACCCAACAGCTGGGGTATCAGATTCCTCATAGACACGAAGGTGACAACAGGTGACCAGTCTGCGTGTAGTTTCTGCTATTTAGGATATCATCTTGCTTCCTTGCACAAGTTTTGCCATGTTGTTGCTCCGGATCGTGATGAACTGTCCCTCAATGTTATCACTGACCGAAACGTACACGCTTACTCCGCAACGATTCCAGTGTGATAGTAAACTCGAGGGCTCTTCTCGATGCTTATAAAGAAAGGGAAGTAAAGGGTGATGGCGACACCAATGGTGATAGCTGGAAGATACTTGAAGCATTTCCTTATTTTTAAACTTCAAAATCATCGTCCGTGCGTGCTATTGAAACCTATCAAAAAGGCTGCATGCAGCCGTCTTCGCCACCGGTGTTCTTGACCGTCACAATCGTTCCTGCCTGTACTGAGTAGTTAGTCGGGTGAACTACGTCGTTCATTTGCAGACGGTTCAACTGCTAATTGATCAGCGTCAGCGTTCCATTCTTTGTAGTAAAGGAAACCGAATTGGTACCTTCACACACCGCCAAACGTGTTTTGTAATGCGGCTTCACATTTTCCATGTGGTGTCTTTCATTTTCACCTGAAACAGAACCTTTGGAAACTATCGTTCCTGGGCACAACGTCAATTGTGGATCCGATTTAGCGATACATCTCTGGCAAATTCGCCTAACTCCAGTCGAGTTTCAACGAAATTACTTTAGGTCAGCCTATCGTGCGGCTTATCACCTGGATTCAGGTTCGAGCACCAATGCTTCTTGAGTGAGTATGCATGCACATATGCCGCTCATCGAGTGAGTGAGCTCAACCGTTCAATTTCTGTCATTCGGATCATTTGTGGAGACGGACTGTCTGGTTTTAATAGTGTCGCGCTTCAAATTGTTGCAGCGTGTACTCTCAGTCATGTCATCATGTCTCTATTATGTATCTTTTGAAAACCACAGACAAAGTTCGACACTCAATTTGATTATCAGTCATTATTTGCAATCTTGAAGTCTCCCCCTTACGGTCTAGACAGCATAATCAGTCGTCTTTCTGACTGAATTTCTATCCTTACTATATGCTGGATCTTTTGGTTGGTTTCATGCGATAGTAGGCTGAGTGGACAGTTCAGCCCAAAAATGATATATCTGTACTCCTAATGTGATATCGTGACTTAGCTGATTGATGCATACCGCTTAGTGATGTCCAGTTCCTGTCGATAGTTCGAATCCAGCCTGAGTTCAAAACACCCATACCTGGGTCCGTCCTAAATCAATATCTACTAGTTGAAAATTTTGCCTAATTAGTGAATTAATTTGAAATCAGGTTCACATATTGTCATGTCCAATATGGGTGCGCTTCTATATGTCTGATTTACTGTTGATTGACTACCCGATCGTGTGTGTGCGAATGTTTCATCACAGGAAATTCACGAATCACCTGACTAAACTACTGCATTCATGTTGACTAGATTTGCGTCTCTTTTTCTGATTCACTCGTTTACATGTTTTGCGTCTTTAAGTTTCATGTCTGTGACACAAATACCACCACTATTAAATGATTAAGCTAAAGATAACATATTTGTAGATGGTACTTAGTTTACGAATTTACCGAGCTAAGGCTTGTATATCAGTGGTAGATCTTTCGTTTGATCACCAATAATAATGTCTACTATCAGAAAACACCTACCTTTGTTGGATGTGCAACACATTTACAAATATTCAATTGGGCTTGCTTATAGCTATACAGAAGTGTACATGTTCTATTCGCCTCTTGCTGTTACATAACAATAATAATTGTAGTGATAACGTTCAGTTTGAAAATAACAATTATGATCACATTGATTTGTCATAAGAAGTTCATTGAGTCCTTTAATAATGGATATTTCCAGAACTGTCGTTATAAAGAAGATTATGGATTCAACAGACAACATCCACCTATGGTCAATGCTGTCAAAATCTATGATGAGTCTTTGAAATTAATACAGCTAAACGTCCTTTTTTTCTGGGCATTCTATTAAGTTGGACGAATGACCGCTCAGTCCCACGGTCAATCTGGTTGTCAGTTAGTTCACATATTTCTGTAATTTTCGGTTTATAGAATGCAAAGTAGATTTGATACACATTCAGAATAGTACACTTGGGTGATGAATTTCAGAAAACAGGGTGCATATCTCTGCACACACCTTTTTCAAAACAAATAGCTATCCCTTACTATTTGTGAGGTTATTGTATTTCTGGAGTAACTGGCAATAGACAATGACCAACCCACAGTAGTTAAAAAAATTTAAACAGCCATTTTGTCTGCTAACTTAAAGTTGCAATACAACGACCACTGCAGCTGTCGGTGTTACCGTAAAACAGGAATCAGAAGGATCTACGGTCATATCTTAGGTTATTTGCATTTTTTAAAAATATTTCTGAGCCAGCCTTCCCCTAATAAATTTAAATAATAACAAAAAGTTCCATTTAATTAGAAAACACACTGGACGAAAATGTTTTCGACAATTTATCAGCGGGTCAATACTATTGTTGATCGGAATTCCGTCACAACAATCAGACAGTTGTCAGTACACACGAAAATGTCATCACTCGATGCTCTCAGGATAGGCTTACATTTTGTGATCGTATTTAGTTGGCTGTTGGTGAGCAAGCAGAACCGAGTACAACACCTCTGGTCTCGAATGGTTGCAACTTCTCACTCTCCCGCATACGCACAGACAAATGGTGTCGATCATGGGACGTAAGTGTGAATAATTTAGGTAGAACGTGAAAAAAGCGAGATTGATTGATTCTCAACCACAGGTAACAAAATGAAACAACCAAAAACTTGAATAAAAAGCTAGAGAATAGTCATCGGTGGTTTTCTGATGCTCACTTGACTTTGGTTGGAAACCCAAGGCAGACGTGATACAGCTGTAAGGTTCTTTCGGACACATAATGGTGGCTTCGGACGAGCAATTAACAAAGCCTCAATGAACCTGGTCAGTTTCGATCGAACGTACATTGTGGTTGCGCGGTAAAAGAACTTATTTTGGTATCTGGTCTGTATATTGGGGATCTACCGATCACTAGTGAGTAGTAAAACATTTTCACTTATAGAAATTGATTATCACTTATAACTGATCGCAGCTGTCACACACCCATAGACGGTTTAGTCAGCTGCGACCAGTTGTGAGTGATATTTAACTTTCTTCTATCGACCATTGAAACTGAGTTTCGGTTGTCTGGATCACATAGCTTATGACTGAATTGGCGCATTCGTTTTGGTCCGTCTCTCCAGACTGAGGGAGAATCCAAGTGTTCTCTTACGACTGTCTGCTCAACAAATTACTTCGATGTTGGGACTCATATCAAACCAATGAATACCCAGGATATAGCTTGGGCATTTTAGGTAAAAATGATTCAGATATCGTACAATGTTCCTCCGCTTTGCTGAAGTAAAACAAAGTGAAAAACACTATGGTCGTCCGTGAGCCGCGATTTGTGAGATCGCGTGGCCATGGTAGGGCACTTTGGAAGGCGTGTCTGGAAGAACCGTAACCTGAGGATGAAAACGGGACTACCTGAGCACTAACCAGGATGAACTAATCGAACCCACGGGCGCATCAACCAATGAATACATACCAAAATGACAGTAGTGCGGAATGGATGCTGTAAGTGTACAGTCGTAGGAACTCAAAGCCCATCCGTCTCGAGAGCGGGACATCCGATGCCTCGTTTCACATCACAAAGCAACACATCTTGCAGCCTATAGTGATTCTAGTAGTCACGTACATATTGATTTATCTCTTCGTGTGCAGAGGGTGTTGATTTTAGTTCCTCAACTGCTCTGGTGACTTAGCATGATATGTTAGTAACAGTTGCCTACTTGTTTTTCTATAAATGTCATATTTCCTTCCCTAGATTTGCGTGCTTTTAGTTTAGTTATATGATGTGCAATGCGTTCACCATGTGCACGTTCCCACTGGAAACATCCCCTGATCTTGTCTTTCAAATCGCGCTCAGTTTGAAAACGATCAAGATTTGTGAGCCGTAATCGTATTCTAAACGCTATTAAAAACAGTGTTGATACTCACTACCACTGTCAAGTCGCCTGGTTGGCGTGTTGATCACGTGCTATAATAAGCTGGTTCTGACGTCTTCATTTCAGGTGTCGGATTTTTGAGCATAAAATAAACCGCTACCCGTCAGAACCCATACAAGAAACAGCGTTAGGCTTAAACGTCGTCCACAAGCTCATGTGGCTGAGCATTTGTACACGGGAATTCTTTTGCGTCTAATATGAAGTCAGTGACCTACATGGTTTCCTCATTAAAGTGTGGACGGAGATCAAATCCCAATCGTAGCAAGGCTGTACACTGCCAACGACCTCTAACAACAGTGAACGTGGGATATAGTATTTCTTTTCTAGACAGGCTGGCTGAAAAGTCTAGGTGAAGGGGAAGACTGCAATCACTTGTGAGTGATGCTCAATTTAGAATATTTTGCTCTGGTGTTTTCGGATCCCAGTGTACTATTAACTAGCAAAAGGCTTATCACGTGCTTGGTCTGCTGAATTTCGAACGCAAACAAATCATTGCGCATGACAGACTTGCCACAAATGCTATTCCATTTGCCTCTCGAGATTACCATGACTTCTGAGTCTTCAAAGTGTGTGAATGGTATAGGAATATTCCAGGTATACCTCGTTGCCTTGAAAAAGGTGATAACGCATATCACTTAGGCTGTGGTTGGGAAGTTTTACACCTAATAGTACTGTAGCGAAAACGCATCCATTAAAGCACAATCTTTATTGACCAACACGCTAGTTCACATGCTACGCGAGCGCTCGCGTTTATGAGTCAGAATTCTAGTTCACAACACCCACAGGCTTCCGCTCACGCGTCGTGTGCACTTCTGCGTGGTTTATGTGGGTGATCGGTGCCTTCTATCCGGAGGTTTTCCATCTGCCAATCTTCGTCCGATTTCGTTGAGCGATGGCTCGTCCGGTCGCTCGTGTTGTACTTCATCTATCCACAATGGGCTTTGATCGTGTAGTGTCGAGATATTCCCCAGAGTGTTGGAATAATCGAGCCTCCGATTTGGTCGTCCATTCTATTTTGCCTGCCATGTCTCGCCCGTTGGTCCGATCCGATCGAGCGATGACTCATCCGATTGCCCCTGTTGTCCGCCATCCGATCGTTGAGGGTTTGTGGACGTGCCTCCCCCCGCTTTGAGGCATTCCACCGGGTGTTTGAATACTCGCCCCTGCGGCCTGACAATCCACCACAGTATGAGTGTTATTAGCGTTGGTTTCTCCCTAAACTCGTTGTTTGATGCCTGATATCTAATCACGTCCTCGGTGCGGTAACTGAAACGGAGGTAGGATTCTCTCGGCTCGGCTTTCATAACACAGACAATCCATGTAGCTTGCCTCTTGATTAGAACAGGCCAGTACAGTTATGAGTGATTTTTAAGTAGAACACTTCTATCACCCTCGTCCAATAGGTTACGCGGATCACGGTGCGTTGACATTCATGAATCCATACAGGTGTATTAAAGCAGTGATTCATTAATCATTAATAATAGACAAACAAGTGCAAGTTAAACACTTCAAAATTCCACTGGATCGTCGTGACGTTTAGTTTCTCAATTTCAAACTAGACCAGTGAATAACCAGCTACGTAGACACTGGTGATATTATAAGGACAGAGACTGGAATATGTGAAAGTCGAAAATAAAATCTTAGGACCCAGTTTATAGTCTGTCAAAAAAAGTGGTGGAACGTTACATTAAAAGGAGATGAATTGAAGCATGATCTGAGCAAATGACAAATTCAAGAATGCAAGTTTTACCACTATTCGCTTTGTTCATACAGGGTGGGCATGTGGTAGTATAAAGCGAGTGCCTCCACGTAAGGCACAGTGCGTTTGTCGGTTGAATGTTACAATACACAAGCAGCATTCTCAGCTCAGGTCAAGTAAGCACTTACAGTTGAAGCTGATCATACAGGTGGTCTTTTGAGTCATACCTACCCAAAGAAACTGGAAACCACAGCTCTTCGGATCGATAATTTCAGTTATGATGCACGACGTTTGTCTAGTTTTGGAAGCACGGTAAGCGCTTCCTGTCACAGATGGCGGATAGAAATTAATGCTCCTTAACTGAAGTTAATGGTGGGATTGGTAATCATTTGGTGTGCAACCCCATTCTCACGTAACACCCCTCCTCACCATTTGACGAATCCAGCCCCGTTCCATTGTCAATCTGTGCATCAGCTACCTGTATTAAGGTTTGAAGTATCGCGTTCTCACAAAATACAGTGGTCGCTATGCCGTTCAGCCTTTCGCAAATCACACAGGGCGACCAGTTAATTCGGACCGGTTTGATTCGGTGTCTATGGTCTTCTTGTGTACACGTCTATAAAAACGGGTGGTAGCTATGATTGATTTCGCGCTGGCTTAGTGCTAGCTTGGCCAGAAAATCTCATTACAAAGTTCTGACCTTTGCTGTCTTGAAGCCATCATGACACAGTGGAAAGTAACAGAATGGATGATCTGAAGGTCTAGAGTAGTGGCATCCACATACAAACTTAGCAACGTCCAAAGTGACCGAAGGAAATATGCCGACTCGATGGACAGAGACACTTGGTATCGGGGTTGAACAGCTGTTTGCATTTCAGTGTGTTGGCTGTTCTGCCAGGTGGACTATTGATATCGGAATCCAATCCGGTTTACATTAGATGTGAGACCTAGTAAGTAATCAGACTGTCATATTTTCAATACATGAAACACAAGGATCACTTCCATGTGCTAACTACTACACTTTGCAGCATCCCCAACTGCTTATGCAATTAATTGATGTATGCAAAACGATCTAGCTTAATTTTCATTCGGTTTTTAGACAAGGACTATGAAAGGTTTCAAAAACCTGATAATCGAGAACGTGTTTCGTATCACCTCGTACAAGGGTCTCCTTTAATTTACAACACTTTGACCTGTCTTTACGTATTAACCAGTATCATAAGGATTCGATAAGATGGTGGACCAGAAGGCGAGTTAAACTGGCATCAAAACTAACAGCGATGCGGTATACTCGGGGTTGAAAAGTTTAGTGATCTCAACGCGAAGAGCAGGAAACTTAACCACATCATAACTAGTTTAATTTTCCGGTCACGTGAATGTTCCTTTTTTTAATCTCGGTATGTTTAATAGATCATATTTACGATCGGCTGCATCGAAAACAGTTCCATGGGAAAGGATGCGTACAGCGCGATGGCACCTATCACGGTTATTTGGCTCGGGACGGACAGTCTTTGGTATGGTGGTATGGTTCAATTTCGAACTGATGTTTCGTGCTGAGTTCTTTAGTCACAAATAACCGCAGCCCCAGGTTTCTTACGGGACGTATCAAAATTTAGCCAAAAATCTTTTACGTGCGGTGACATTATTTTATACGGTTTTTCCGATTTACTGTTTGAAAGAATAGCGGTTTCGTTTTCTGGTTCCAGCTTAGCGTATACGATTTTATAAACTGATGCTGAAAACTCGGGTTCTCAGTTGTGAGTCTTTAGTCGTTCTGTATATTGGAGTAAAATTAGTAGGTCGTCAGTTTCAGAACACCTTGACCAGCATCAGAACAATTCACTAAATGATTGTAGATGAAAATACGGAATGCTTGAAATCTTTTTCACTTCTTCACCGGTACAACAACTTTCGGTTTGAAACCGATGTATTAACACTATATGCAACCAAACTATCCCACTGTTGAAAACTAATTTGATACTTTCGCCTATACTGGGCAAAATAAGTCGAATGCAGATAATTTTAGAAGTGTTTACTGCGTGGGCTGCTGCTCACGACTCCAACAATGCCGAGAAGGAACCGAAGGTTGTGATATTCCGGCGTGAAAAATTGCCCATCCGATGCAGGAGAGCTCATTAGTCAGATCACAAGCAGAAAATTCACCCAAAGGATGCTTGTGATTGGCTTTTTTGGTTGTGAAAAATATCTGGATGTTGGTTTCTAATTTTCATCCATGTGAAGTTTTTGGCAGACCTGATATAGCATGGTCTATGCATTGAAATTGTGATTAACGAAAGAGAAAGAATGATAGGGTTTCCATTGTGTGTGTTCATATTAGCATTAATTCCGCAGCCTGTATGGGATTAAGCCTGTTTAAACGAGTGTAAGTATAATATTACACGTATGATACACATAATTATGTACTTTAAAGTATAAGTCTTCGCTGCATGGTCCACATCGAACTGACTGTGATTCAGCCTCTTCATCTCCAACAAATTATTTTAGCAAACATTTGTGCCACAAGTGGACACTAGACAGAATCATTTTAGATACTGCCTTTCAGTCTTTTGGTTGTTTTAACAAGCATTTTGTCAGTAAAAAGGTTGTTTTGCGAATAATAAAGAATCTCAGATAATTAAGTTCACCTCGTTCCTCGTGACCTTGTAACATTCACCCAAACTCGCATCACAACACATGTTAGGTTGTGGAATGGACTGCAGTTATTTTGACCAGAAGGACTCAATTTGATCTGGTAAACTACGCGATGGTTCACCTGTGAACACCTGTACATGGCATGGACAAGTCGGGTCATAGACGGATGTGCTTAGGATACAACTTATATCCTCTGTCCCTTAATAAAGTCACCAGAAATATTGGTCGACTGGAAAACAGTGAAAAGTGGATTAAGTGAGGTTTTGTTTTCTACCTCATCACTCTGCATTTAATTGTGTCAGCGGTGAGATGCTGTCACCATTTGTCTGGCAACTCAACGTATTGTTACGATCTTTCTTCAAGGACACCGGAACTTAGGAGCACTTTCCCTTACTTATGTATGTCAACAGATGATTTACCAGAGAATGTCTGCCGTTCGATTTAATTACAAAATGCACAGCATAGGATAGGAATCTATATTTATTTGACATTATTTGCATAGATTACTATCACTAACCCGGAGTGCTGGTGTCCCGACGGAACCCAATATAAGTTTGTGAGTGAAGTTCGACTTGAATAGTCAACCATAACACCTTAATTTCCACTAAGGCATTCAATTCATTATTATCATCCAAAGTTACACTACAGAAGGTGATAAAGTTACAAAATTTAAATGCATTGAAAGCATTAAAATTGCTACCTGTTATTTAGAAGACAATGGTATTGATATCGTGACTTTAGTTTTTAAATGTTTTAGGACATTTATTCTTAAATATTCACGACCCGTTTTGTCCATATTCTAACTCATCAGACAAACATGGCCCGAAAGAGATTCAAGCTAACAACTCTTCGCGTTACGAATCGTGAACCTTGCCCGTTCACCGATCGGTTTTGATAGCGTCGCATGTGAAGGAGGGTTAAAAACCAAGGGTTTGTAACTCACTCACACCCGGTTGGTGTGTATGGACATAGTCCATCTAAGGTTGTCATTTTGTGTTGATAACGACCATTTGGACACTAGGCAGTGAGCGTGCCATTGCTCCCAACGATTCTTTTTCGTCGCCTATGATTTACAGTCGTATTCATTTACACGACTGTGCTCCTTGAGTTCCTTACTTTACGGTAGCAACTCTAATACTGTTAGATGATGCACTATTTACTCGGACAGGTTTGTTATCAGAGTCTGTACGCAATGTGTTTGTCTTATGACTGTAAGTGTAAGTCAGTGCCCATTGTCTGACATCCTGTTCTGAACTCAGCAATTGTTTCGAGTTGATGTTCAAGTTCAGACAGACAGGTTTCTCTCTTCGCTCAGATCTGAATCTCTGAAACGTAACAACTTTAACCAACAAAAAATTGAGCGTGATTTTATCAACAGAATGAAACAAATGAAATAGGTTAAAATAATTTAAGTTCCGGGGATTCGGAATATCAGCGCTACTCAACAGAATCGAGTTTCTTTGGCTGTATCACTTGATAAAGGTGAACGTAAAAGGTGGTGTAGATAAGTGTATGAACGAACAAAAGAAAATAGCTACTCACAGTAACAATTTGTGATAAAAAGCGACCAATTCCGAAGAAAGAACACAACAAACCTCATAAATGTAGAGTACTTACTTTGCAAGGGTAAAAACAGAACTGAAGTCGCGCGAAGGCTATATGTGCATATTTAGGCATACAAGTGTAGTATATATGCGCGATGGATAAAATAGATTTGCAGATAATGTACAATGAAACATTAAAAGAAGGGTACAAACTTTACATGGGTTATCCAGTAAAACGAGTTTTCAATATCTTCTGAAATCTTATCATGCAATAGCACATTAGCCAGGTGAAAAACTAAAACTCATCCGTCAGTAGATCAGTAATTACTGTCTAGTTGTCACTGTTGGTTTCACAAGAGTGAAAGCTGTCAGCCAACGCTAAGTAAACGATTGCAAACCCATATACAGAATAGAACAACAGAACCCGTAAACAATTATAAACATGTCATATTTTTATCACTGCTTGGTAACTCTGACCTTGGAGGTATTTTATACAAGTACGAAGTGTTTTACTTGTTCTAAGGGATTGGGCCTGAATCCGGGATGACTGTATTGATTCGCTTTGATTTGATGACTACCCGCATTCATAAAAATCCACATAATTTGAAAGCTAACGTTAGCCGGTCAGTAGGAAGATTTTTACAGTTGTACCGTGGCTAAACGGAGTCAGAATATGACCCCTAGTTTGAAGAACAAAGAAGAAATTGGTTGATTTATTTGAACTCGTATTAAGTTAAAATAATATTGTGCGTTAAGATCACGCGTAATCAGATAAGTTCTGCGAGCTGTTGAGAGAGACCAGAAATGATTACCTGCACAGCTTCCATTTTCAGTTAACACGATGTCCAAATCAAGCAACTGTTATTTCCATCATTCATTCAAACGGATGTTTACAGCTGCCACTTTACAAAGTTGCTTCTCTACAAACACTGTGGTTAACCTCAATCCAAGGATCAACGTACTTATCATCGGCTAATAAGTACCTACGTATTGATTTTCCTTGGGACTACATAGATTGTACGACTGTGGATTTGCCGAAACAGATGAAGAAACGCTATCGTGCTTCGTTTGACAACGTGCCTAACCGAACAACTATTGATGTGATAATCTCACACCTAGTGTACTTCAGTCACCAACGGACGTTAAGACAGCCTTCACAGTATTTACAAAGTTATATTACGTCATTTCTTATTCGTTCAGCTGTGCACAGTAACCGCAACAAAAAGTAATCGCAAATGGGTCAAATACCTTCTTCGTGTGCTTTGGTAAAATAATTTTTACAAAGGCTGTGGCTTCCATGACGTTCTTTCACAATCTTCGTCATACTCAAATAGTTGTTTTGATTCAATGATTCGCAAAACATTCGCAAAACACTGACAACGTTGCAACTAGTCGCCTTCGAATGGTTAGACGTCTTAACTTCTACACATACTTAATCCATATTCTTTAGATTGCTCTACGCTCTTCATAAGTAAACATTTGGTAGCCTCGGTAGAATTGTTGGAAAGTCGTCGACAACAGTTAATTTGTACATAGTGTATTTCGTATCATTTTATCCAACATTGCTCTTACTTCTTCTGTGATCCGGATGCGACTTATTATAGGTTATCAACTTGTTGTTCTTTCGGTCAAATGAGACCAGCAAATTTTTAGGGTTTACGCTTTTGGTGAAAACAACCACAATCCATGATTTTTAAACTGTCTCGTAATATGCTTCTGATGTGTATGCTCAAATTTCCAATTGGGAGAGGGCTAAGTAGATAATATTCAAAGAATTCTAGCAATCAACAGAAAAGTGTGTCCCACAAACTGAATGAAATTAATCATAATCTGACTACACTTATGTACTACTCGTAGAAAAATATAACTGCATCGATTTGTTAGAAAACTTTTGAACCTGACTGAAAATACAAAATTTAAAAACAGCTTTTGAACAGTCGGTAACTTTATGTATCCTTAACTTTTCGTTCAGGATACAGTGACCTTGCCAGACTAGATAACACAGTTACGACAGATCATATTTGAAACTGGCTGAACATGAGTGGCCCAACAAATCGGCGGGCAACAGTTCATGGGCCAACATTACACTAACAGGGGAGAATAACAGATATGAATAAGTGTTTACATTCGATCCGGACCACGTGAGCGGTGAGACAAATAGAATCGATATACTCAGTCGGGTAGGCTAGTCGAAAATTCCATTGATTTTTACGAAGTTAAAACAAGAAATCGTAATCTGTCTCAGCTAAAAATGGTTTACTTACCCGTTGAATTGACATTCTACGCTGTGATTTCTCCTGGTAAGTGTCCCAACATTAAAGGACTCTGATGAGTAGTAGGGGATTTTGATTTTCATATAGATTGAATATCATCCACAATTGATCGCAGCTGTCGCATTCCCATAGACTTTCCAGTCGGCCGCTTTCGAAAAGAAGCACTAGACTCATCAGTAATCATATACCGCTCAACAAGTCAATGATTTCTGTGATTTCAACTTGCATAGAAGTCCTAGTCGAGGAATCATCGATTGGAGTTAACAGACAGCAACTGTGTCTCCTCTCGGGGCGATCGGGCAACTTGATCATTACTCACAAGCGAAAGTGGTTGGGCATTCACATATAATAATTCGGTCGTGCCTAACGTGAGGTCAATGGCGCAATGGTAAACATGGTTGCCTCATGAACAACGTGTCTGTGGTTCAAGTCCCGGCAGTGGCACTACTGACGAGCCCTACTGAGAACGAAACTCGAGTCTAGTGCTTCTGCTGTTCGAAATGGGCCGACTGGAAAGTCTATGGGAATGCGACAGCTGCGATCAATTGTGGGTGATTTTCAATCTATACTAAAGGACTCGTCGATTGACTTACCTGATTGATTATATTGAGTTCATTTCAGTCTCCTCCTTCAGTTGTACCCAACCTATTGTTGCTAATAACGCGTGGTTAGGATGAACGATTACATTGTCCAATTCGTGAATAATTAAGCGGAGGCATATATTAAGATATTGAAGTAGCTGGTAAAATATGTAAGAGTAAACATTGGAGTTTACTCTGGTAAGAGATGGTGTTTTTCATACACTATACCTTTTTCCATACAGGTTTCTCTTTTAGGCATAAGAATTTATCTTTCGTGCAAAAACCTTTCGTTTTAGTGCAGTAGAATTTCTCCATTGTATTTTCAGGCTGTGGAAGTGGCTTATGATTGGTCTAATGGACTCATAGTTTGCGGCCTTTCTGATTGCGACTGCACGCATTGGCTGCTGCACTAGGACAATGTCCGAGGGAACACTTGAGTTGTGAAGGCCGTTATGTGGTCCAATCGGGGTATAGAGTTCAGCCCAGATGGGGCAGAGAGTACAAGCCAACGATTGGACCACATAACGGCCTTCACAACTCAAGTGTTCCCTCGGACATTGTCCTAGTGCAGCAGCCAATGCGTGCAGTCGCAATCAGAAAGGCCGCAAACTATGAGTCCATTAGACCAATCATAAGCCACTTCCACAGCCTGAAAATAAAATGGAGAAATTCTACTGCACTAAAACGAAAGGCTTTTGCACGAAAGATAAATTCTTATGCCTAAAAGAGAAACCTGTATGGAAAAAGGTATAGTTTGCGAATGGTAACTGTGGCCTCTCGGTTTTATGACTATGTGCAAACCGGTGTTTTGTTCGACGTGTTGTTGAAGCATATACCACATATGCCTGTTTTCTGGTTGAACAGATTTCATGCCACCCACATTATTGACTCATTTTAGTAGCATTTACCCTCGTGTATGTACAGTTGATCAACGACCTATCTCCCTTCGCCTTGCGTAGTCGCCAGTTTAACCAGCTTCTGACGATATCGCTGAATCATAACCGAAACGTTGCCAACAAACAAAAATATTGTTCACTATAACTTGTTATGGGATAATGGGTTTAGGTTTGTAGCCATTTTCTTCCGTATAACAGTCAAGTTTTATCACTGTCAATAGCGATGTGCAAGATTCACTCTGTCCAGCAACTAACGCTGCCATTGAAGAGAATGTCATGAATGTTTGTCGGTAATAATTCTTTGGTGCAGAAGTCATGTACGTTTTCAACTAGTCATATCATATGAAAGAGCAACCAGCCCCAGTAATTCCAAATAAAGTCGGTATTACATTGGATGCTGTACGGTTTGAGCGTTACTTAATGAACCAATAGAAACATGTGCTAAGGTGTCAGTTCGTTCATGTTAATCGGACATTGTTCAACAGTTTCACACAGCAAAATTGCATTATGAGCGTCAAAAAGAGAATAGGTTCTATCGCATCTGTATTACACAATTTTGTACCTATGAGTATTGCGTGTAAGCACTCCGATCGTGAACAAGCCGGTCGTGGGTGGTCTACATAGCAACAATCTCTGTGACTGTAAAGTTTACAGAATAGGTAAATTTCTCATTGATCTAAAATTGTAAAAGAGTAACTGCGAGCTACAAAATATGAGCCATTTTATTTCCAATCATTTTGTCTCCACACCTAGGTAACCTACAGGCTATTATTAGGTACGACAAATGATAGCATATAACATAAATAAGACCATTTGCCAACATCTTTAAAAAATCAATCACCACAAGCAGGGTCAGATCGATCACTCAACATTTGTAGACAAGCGGTCGCACTGTCTGGAACTAACATACAGTTTCTTTTTGTTCATTAGCTAAAAGTACTGGATTGTTCTATAATGTGTGGTTACCAAACAGCCACGTCTTTCCGATGTATTATCCATTGCTTCGCTTGGAAAATCAGAATCTTGAAACTCACCAATCACCTCATAGGAGACTTCCTGCACTCACCTCCTAAGATGGTTCAGGCCATGAAGTGGTCACTATTCCAGTAACAGAGAAAAAAGGTCACTTATTATTGTGACTTTTGAGTAAAATATGAAATGTTGGTGAACGGATTAGAGAGGTGGATAAAAATGTCATCAAGGGTAGTTAACACTATTCAGATGGCAAGGAACAAACAAACATTACCCAGCTTTCTGACTCGATTTCACTCACTTTTGCTTGAGTACGCGCACGACGTATAGGTCAACTAAATTTGCTTGACATTCTGTTGATGCCATTGCCATCTCCTCAACGGAAGTTTCCACGTTTACCATGAGGAATTTCCGTCATTTGTCCGCTCGCTTTTACACATTCCATCACTATTAAAGCCCTCGTGTGAAAGTATTCGTCAGCGAATGAGAACAATTTCCCTCCTATCGCGTCACGCAACGTATTGAAAACGACTGTAATCAGAGCAGTTCTGAGTGTTTCTTGTTGGTTGATACATCCAGAGCCTTTATGAATATTTTGGTAGATCTCGCGATGACTCATCCCGGATGATTTTTTCCGACCAGCTCAGCTGGAGAGGTTTTTGATCATAGACAATACACTTCAAGAAACTTCGTTTCAGGAACAATTCATTCCGGGATACTTAATTTCAATGCAATTCTTTCCATAGACGGCCCATCAACGGACCGTTTTGATAGACCTCTCTGAGGTCAGCCACATCCACAGGCAGCTGATACATGATGCGTAAGAATGTGGACACGTGAGATAAGACTGTGCAACGATGATCAGTTTTGAATATGGATGGTGAAGTCGTCTAAATGAATGAACGAGAATGGAAAATGATGAATACATTCGTGTCCTCAAGTGATTCACTTTAAAATGACTGCTTGCTTTTGGTTTCCAGACATTTGATCACAAGCATAAGTTCAATGGGTAAAGCAAATCAAGTTCGAGTTTACCTTGAAAATACAGAGTATTCGATGTCGTTAATTGGTAATTGTTTATATGTGGCTGTCACATTCAGCCAAGCTTTAGTAAATAGTATCGGGCCCAGAACAAGTCTGGCACAGTCAGCGTGGGTTTTGACATTCAACCGTCTCACCATCAATGACGAAGCCACTCACGAAGTGTCGGCTGACGTACCGAGTGTTTCACTGACCCATGAGACAACCGCTTTCAGTAACCTGGAGTGTCTGACGACAGCTCTGAAAAACGATCGCATCCAAGCAGAAAAATCACTTCCCAAGTAAAATCAACCTTATCGATTTTTGAACCTCGTTCGACCAAATCTAGGTGACGTGTGACGGCCGTTACACATATCTGATCCGTGGGCCAGAATCTAGTGACTTTCTTATCGCCCTCTCACCAAGCGAGCTTTGACGATTTGTCGCGTTTAGTGCATCCAATTTTTGGCGGTGTGAATAAAATAACCTCACTTGCTACCTCCATACACACATATTACAGCGGAAAGTCCTTGAGTAAGGCACGTGTGTTCGCGTCTAATAGCCCGATTTCCAATTTGAGGAAAACGACCCGCACAGTTCTCACTTCTGTCTGTTTGATTGAAATTTCCCCTGGTAGATTTTCGTTTAGAATTTTTTGTCTGTTACTCCAATTTTATTCAGTGAGTAGTTGTTCGATCCCTCATGTTTTCCTTAATCCACACATCATAGGCTGTGATCATGTCTCACAACCGCGCTGAGATATTCCAGGGAATATCGAAATAATAATGTATCCGACTTCTTCACTTGTCTAAATCTTCTTCACGTCTTGCTGTCTTTACCAAGTTACCTGGCCCGTTCTCCAAATGATTGGATCGATGACCGTAACTCACACCAACCCCTTTGACCTCGATACGGCTGGCCATAACAGGTTGCGAAGTCCACTCAGCTGAACAAGTTGGCTGTATGTTCTACGACTTGTATGTGCTTGACTCGCTGAACAGACGCCTCCGTTTCTCACTCCCCTTTCACAGGACCGCCTCGAATACACTGACATACTTGGCGGTTTATTTCAAACCATCATGGAAACCCTACGATGGTTACTTTTTCGCCACAACTGTACAATGACCATAGGTTCCGGTTCATGTTAATCAAGCGGAGATAGTTCGGAAGAAATTCGAACGGGCTATTTTCACGTAACGAGCTGGAACATCTATCTGATAGATCAGTGGTTCTCAGTGCGGCCCAGTGGACGATCCATTGAAGAGCTACCAAAAGTTCATAGCCGGTCCGTTTTTTAATTATATATGTTTAAACACGGCTTTTCACCGCGAGAAAAGTAAAAGACGAGTTTCCTTGCTGCGACAAATGTACTCTACCACTTTCCATCATCTTCCCTTATAAAAAAATGGCAGGATTTTCCGACTCCACCGTAAACAAAACGCTTTCGTAGTCATCAAAGTGATATCCATCTAATACCCCAAAATAACGCCTCATAATGCTAGATTTACTTTATTTGGTATATCCAATTTCGATATCGTTCCTTACAATCTCATTGACCTTGATTATATTGTTGTAAGTTGTGAAGCTTAAATTAATACATAATATCACCTAAAGAACGGAAAGTCATTCAAAACCAGGGAAAGCGAGGAATGTAGTGACAGTTGGAGAGAGATTCATAGCCACGAAGGTGCCTCACTAAATAACGTACTCACTTGTTTGATACGCACAGTGATATTGTGCTTTCCATAATCAAATTTAATTCACATCATAATTGAGAAATCATTTTATCTACCCTCAGCGGGATATAGCAATTCAAGCTGAATCTAACCATGCCACTTAAAGCTGCTGGATTAGTGTTGACATTTTGGAGTTTCCTACAAATTGCTACAATGGAGGAATGCTTGTAGCATGACGCTCTATCTCTTAGTTGATTGTAGAGTTTCTAAAAACCTTCAAAGGTCCACAACCACCTTGTTATTGCGAAGAAAAGTACTCTTCGGTTATTGCTAATTACACGTCAGTCTCATAGTCGATTGCTGTAATGAGGACCAGTGATCACACTATACTATTCACACCACTACAATTCAGTAGTGAGGCAAGAGCATGGATTTTGACGTCTGAAGTGGTCGCGAGAAAAACACAAGAAGCAGTGGAGTGCAACGTGACACGAAATTGTTCTTCGTACATAAAGGAACTGAGCATTCGCATCCGTGGCAACTGTGACGTTCAGGGACCACTGCCAGATGCAGATGAGTGTTTGTGTTTGCTGTCATTTTGAAATGCACCACCTGTGTGTTGTTTCTCCGAATAAATAACCCTTGCGCCATCCACGTCCTTGGCTCACAACACTGCTTGATGGATCACAAGGAAGATTCACCGTTGGACATTGCTTGGAAGTTATGTTAAAAATTTGATGACCAGTAACTATGGACGTTCATTTGTTCCGACAAGCGTTGCTTGTCTCTCCCTTTCCACAGAACCTCATTTACAACTGATGAAGGTTTTGAGTTTAGGCAAACCATCCAACCGGCCGCTTTCAAGCAGAAACACCAGACTCAATTGAAGTCAAATCGATAGAATGCTTTATGTAATCCGAGGTGAATTTTCAGCCCCTTTTTATATACACACATCTTTAATAGGACATTTAACTATGGGTGCCTAGATCATAAAATTGCTTGTACAACCGTGGAATTCACGGACAGGTTAGGGAAATCAGTCGCAGACGGGATCACTTGTGAAACATTGTTGATTCGGTTTTCAGATTAAATCAGAAACGAGAAGGATGGGTCTGTGTTGACAGCAAGCCAAATAAAAAATAACGAATGAACAATAAGACCAGGTATATGGAAAAAAATGCATACACAAGGATTTAGTGGAAGTTGTGGGGTCCAAATATAGGGTGTAGGCTGCATCCGATAGAATTTTGGCCGAAAATTGCTGGCACATTCTGAAATGATGGGTAGCAATAAAATCAACAAATTGTTTACAGGGAATTCCAGTGCAACGAGATACATTTTTTAGGAATCTGGTAGAAAATTTCGTGTTAACTAGCAAAAGCAGGGGAAAAACAGGTAAACAATACACCCGGCGGGAAAACACTTGTAACAATTGATCAAGCAGTGTGGAATGGAAAGGGAAGTTAAACGCCAGACATAGAATGAAAGCCAGCGAACCTCGGTGAATACATCAATAACATGAACTGGTCATGCCATATTGTTGATCAATAGAATCCCCAGATATTAAACGGAATGCAATCCAGGTAAAAGTTCGCTATTAGAAAGTTCCCCGTAGTGATATGTTTTCATAAGTGTAAACAAATTGTCAACATATTTGGATGTGTTGAAAAATAAATTGCAGGACTCTGAACAATTTGTTGACCCAAATAAACTGTCCACTGTGAAGAGGAAAAAATCTAATTATCTGCTTGTTGCCCAACACCATATCGTCCACATATTTGATTGCAAACATATGACTCTTAACAGGCGTGAAATCAATAGAAAGTGAAAATAAAAAAAAGGAGAAGATTGTGTCTTTTAGGCCACCGCAGCCAGTAATGAATGGTGATGAGGCTTAATCACTGAGTTGAGTAAGCAGACTTCAAGCTGTGAAGTACTCATGTAAAAATTCGACATATACAGTATAAATTACAGAGTCTTTGAGGACTTCAAGTAACGTTAATATACCGACCCTTACAAAAACACCGCTGCAGTCTAAGAAACATATTCGGACTGCTCCTGATTTCCCATCATGCGAT
This sequence comes from Paragonimus skrjabini miyazakii, assembly GCA_014338405.1. Classification (NCBI taxonomy): domain Eukaryota; kingdom Metazoa; phylum Platyhelminthes; class Trematoda; order Plagiorchiida; family Troglotrematidae; genus Paragonimus; species Paragonimus skrjabini miyazakii. The sequence continues at coordinate 84,547 of JTDE01000908.1, forward strand.
TACAGAGTAGAATAAACTAGATAAGCAGAGCCTCCAAGTTTGAGCGTGAGCGACGATAGGTAAACTGATGTTTGAGTGAGTTTCCATTCGAACGAGAATGAGTTTTTCAAAAACTTTTAGTGCTTCGGATGTACAAGATATCGGACGAGATTTATCCGTTTCTGTTTTAGGAATCTATAAAATGCGCGCCATCCTCCAACAGTCTGTAATTGTGTATTGCCCGAAATAGAGTGAATATTTCAGCTAGAGGTTGACATAAAAATTCCGAACCCTCCTTAAAAACAATCAGTAACAAGCCATCAGGTTCGCTTTCTTTGTTCGATTTCAATCGCAGCGTGAAC
>JTDE01000908.1:85398-95938 GCA_014338405.1 Paragonimus skrjabini miyazakii
TGCACTTTGTGTGCCTGTTTAACCGATAGGGAACACTGGAACGAGAAATAAATCCTCATGTGATCACTCTTTCCGAATGGTGCTGCAGGCAACATGTTAGCGATGTATGTGCCATGGCGAGTTATGATTAAGTCTATGCTCAACAGTGGCGCTGGTAGATTCCCGCGTGAACTGTTTGAGAAATCCTGTCGGGGCAGTCGATCCCCTGGATCATTTGGTGGATTCCATATGAGACAGTGGGACGGGTGGGTAACCGAGTCCAAATGTGAAATTTCCGAGCTCCTGGCGTGGCTTCGTAGCTCAGCTGGTAAAGCCCTTGCCGCGTTGAGGCATGGTGTGTCTGTCGCTGGTTCGAATCCAGCCGAAGCCCTGACTTTTCACAGTTGGGTCTCATCTAAAATCTTTGAAAACAGCTGAACTCTAAACTGAAGCTGAAGAATCAGTGGAAATTGAAATATCTATAGGATATGACAAGAAGTTATTCGTTATTTTGTAAAAATTATGGGTGAACTCTGACGTCAAAAACCAGCTTCTTGATAGGAGTGTTCATCCCACTTGACCTCGTTATAATTTATCAAAACACCTAGCAATCATTTTTCACTCAATATTTTGTTGGCATAAATAGAATTCAAACAAACTAACTCATCCGATAGACTTTGTAATACCCTTAACAGAAAGTTAATCCTCCGACTTATAAGCTTCGTACTTCTTTCTTCCGAGTTTCTTGAGACACCAGGAGAAAAATCTGTCTGCACGAATTAGAATGGTTTCTAAGTGGCAGCAAATATCGAATCAGAAACCTAAGTAGCTGATCAACTGATCGCAGTAGATAGACGGGTCATCATGAACAAACAATTTCATGTCGGATGAATATTTCAATTTCCTAAACCGATTGTAGTTGTCGGGATGAGATTACGTAAGTCTGATCCTGCGATCTCCGCAACGAGTGAAGAGCTTATGGGGTGTCTTATTGTAAATACACGTTCGTGATAGAGTGGTCATATGCACCAACAGGGGCGCGCCTGTGGACGGCAAACAGTTGCGTTTTATTGAGAAAGGCTAAATGTAGATTTACTTCCAGACGAGTCACAATGTCGTTGCGATAGTTTGAAATACGTAATAGTAATAGGAATTGTACTTAACTCAAACCCAGAGCTAGCTTCTACGCAGTAGTAATAACGCAGCACGTCAGCCCACGAAATTGTATTGTCATCAGTCCATGTACAATGTAATTATTCATGTAGTAAAACAACAACAGCATATAAAGTTCCGTTATGATTTACAATCATCACAGTCGTGCAGGTCAAAGGTAGTTAGAAATGTAGTATCAAATAGGTTAACAAGAGTGCCCTCAGAAACGGGAAATGTCCACTGATTCCTGAACACCGGAAACTCTGCTGATGGAGACCAAAGTTCAGTGAACATTCTACTGTGAGCTTTAGTGACTGAAGGAGAGAACTAGTTCATATGTTCTTATTGACTGAATGTGGTAGTGACATGTTCCTTAAAGGAATGGGTTATGACTTATCAAGAGCAGGTAGATCGATAATGTTTTGGGATTTTTATACAAAACACATGTGGATGGTTTAGTTAATCTGGATTATTACCAAAAGGTGAAAAATCAAGGCAACATATTCCCGTTCCCATCCGTATAAAGTTCATATATTTTGTCTCAGTTAATGAGCTGTGAACTTTGGAACAGCGGAGTTTTCCACGAAAAAACGGGATTGTCTTAACATTTGTCATTAGGTGTTTAAGCATGTGCTCAAAATTAAACTAAGCCACATTGAGGAACGAATGAAATGATATTTTTGATTAAGTAGATAATTTTAATCTGATTATTCAAATCTAGGTAATCATGCAATGCCAGACGAAAATACCATTGCCCAGCAAAGGTACACTGCAGATCGCTCATAATCAAGTTACTTACTTCGTTTCTTACAGGGGCAGTTAGTTCTATCATAATGTCTTATGTTGTGGACAGCGCTTTGGACACTCATTGCCTAGTATTGGGTCGTGATTAGTTGAATTTCAAAATTTTGTGTGCGTTGTGAATTTGTACGGTAATCACTATTATCTTAGACCCACAGAGTGTTTTAAGTTTAGTCGTGTTAATCCATGACGATGACGAGTGAAACGGGCTATCATCTCTATGACCGATAACAAGTGCGTGTTATACCTGAGGGAAATCAGAAGTGTTGGACTGACTATAACTAAATTAAACAGCTATAATGTCTAAGTTCTGAAGGCAATCACTAGTACACATTATGCTGAAACTGAAGATAATGAGAGTGAGTTAAGAGGCAGAAGAGGAAACGTAGTAGATAAAAGAAACAACCGTCACCAATGACGATTGGTAAGATCATACTGAACAATGACAAAAATTGTTTACAAGCAGCACTTATGAGGCAGACACATTATGTTCAAGAGGGTTTTTCTACAAAGCAACGAAAGGCGTATTGAGTCGGTATTCTCTTATGATGCTGGTGATTTTTCGGTGAAGGCTAATTTAATAGATCTCATTCTGAAAGTTCAAAAATTGTCCATTAATTGTTGAAATTGATATAAACCGAGAAGACGTTGCTTCATTTACTCTGGTTCACGTTTGTAATGTGAATACAACGTAGTGTTCAGTGCCTGCTAAGACCATGACTGGATGAACTTATCGCTGATGAGTCTGATTGACCTTAAGACACCCGGTATGTTTCATTAAATGGACACCTGTGCAAATCTAAACTGCTCTGTGGTTCTAGGCACCAACTGAGGTTAACCCAGCACTTATCAGCAAAGGGAGATATTTTATTGTAATCCGTTATTATTTATCTCGTCCATTACGTAATTATTTAACAGACACCTATCAAGGTTGAAGTATCCGCACTGTTGACATTATTTTTAGTCGAGTTTAAACGATTTGAAATATTGTTAGCAGATTCTGTTTCTTCCACTGTTGCTAAAATTGAGTTCAATGAATCAAGTAGATGCTTCCCTGATTGCTTCTTTGTGGATTACCTTACCATCTGGGTTTATTTGTGATCACTCCCAGTTGGCGTTGATGCTACACTGGTCTTTTCAGCTGTTATTCACAGTCAGTTGTGGCATCTAGTTTCATTTAAGCCGGATTGAATCACCCATCAACAAGTGTTGTCATATGTTCGATTGGTGTAAAATAATTTGGACATCAGTTTCATCGACTCGGATTTCAGTGGAACGACTATAAGATGACGATTACTGCATGTTCATGAAATCAACTCTGGGATCAGCAGATACCCTAGTTGCTACCTTAAGGCACACACGTGAATTGATAGTGTTCAGTTTGGTTCACATTTAAGCTTGGTTTGCAAATGCCTGCCCCTGTGGTTAAATGATCATGCTGTTTGCCAGGCCCGGGTGGATAACTGTATTGGCGTCCAGCAAGTTAGTCGGTCTGTTCTGACAACCTTATTCTGTGGCTAATGGACATTTCTATGAGCGCGATAATGACTGGTGTTGTCAACCGAGTTAATAAATGACGGGAAGACTGAGTATAGAACAAGGAACAAAAATGACTGCTGTTTACCTTAAATCTCGAAAGAAGCGTAAGAAAGACTACTCGGAATTACTGCGTTAAGCATCTGTGCAGTGTACGATTTCTTGGAAATTCATGGAAAAGTTTTACGGCATAGTAAAATTCCAACTTTGTACTTCATTAGTTCAGTGTTATAGTTGAGTTGTTATTTTTTATGATCACTCGTGTCAATTTACATAGACATTTCGTTGAGTGGGAACCACGACCGGTTCGAAAGTTGAGGAAACCCGACTGGATCCCAATGACTGACCAACCATAAGCTAACAGAGTTAGACCTTCAGTCAAAAAACTACACGTACAGTTTATAAAGAAGCTTTTCATTTATTATATATGTATACTTTCTGATGTATAGTAATTCAGTAGTCCATGAGAATCGTTTTAAAACGGTATCGTTTGAACTTCCGCGATGGACTGAACACTCGAGAATCTCTGTGTAGCTGATGCCAGGAATTCAAAGCTTAGTTCTGTTAATCTGGAAGCGAACCAACTGGGTTACTTGTGTGGTACTACGATGCAACCGGTTTTGGTCAGAGCACTAAACAATTCCCAAAGAAAATCACAGCACTTTGTTAAACAAACACTGGAAAATTGCATCATTGATTTATCTATAACAACTGTTGTCCGAAGTTTTGTTTACAACTAAAAATCCACTTTAAGACTGGTAGGATTACACGGTAGATAGGACCTTAAGAGATGGAGCTGCATTCACTACCAGTCTCTTCAATACTTTCAACAGATTCAGCATTCTTAGCTTTTCTTGTTTATTCTACTTAAGACATTTTGTAGAGTATTTCCTATTCTTAATAGCCATCACTACTTAACCTCTGTAAAGTAACGAGTTTATTTTTATCGCTTTCACATACTGTCCACAGAATTTGGTCTGCTATTCTCTCTGTTTGTGAAGTCGCTTGACAGTACTACGCTGATCTTTCACTCAGGTTCTTAGCTCCACCTACCACAACTATCGTTAAAGCTCCGAGCTCGTTTCAGAAACTTACGCGTAACCTCGTAGTAATCGTATTTCTCTGACCTTAGTGATTTCAAGTAATATAACGGTCCCCTGATTAGCCAGGAACACCTTGTGTGAATACGAAATCATGTGTATTGTAACTTGTCTGCTTTCCGTAAATTTTGTGTAATATTCGTGCAGTTATTCATCAACGATAACGCAGTTACGAGTACTCATATTGAATTAAATTATTCCGTAGTATACTGACCGTTACTGTTCTACAGAATGAATTCAAGTCAAGAACAGGAACGTTGATGTCAACACAATAGCTCCGTCTCTGCAAATCCATCTGCCGTTGAATATTTTCTCTAGCTAAACATGCACAATACGTGATTACTGCAATCCGGCATCGTCTTGTTCAAGCCATTCAATTTTAAAAATAAGTGTTGTCCTAGCGCCTTAGGACACTTTTGCCTAACATCAAAACCAGTCACCTTAGTAATGATAACAGCTTTCTTTCAGTTAATCATGATCTTACAACCCAACTTGGCAGTAGGGTCGAAAATCTTATTCTTGGAGGACACTGTGATCCCTACTCTTGCGTAAGTCATATTCCCGAACCAGTTGTGTAATCTTTGTCACAGTCGTAAGAATGATTTTCGTCATAGAAAAAAGTTATCGGGACTCCACAACCAATTTGCCAGGCAATTAATTTTACATGCGGTTATCGATCCCAACTTGGCAGAAAGCTGGCACAGACAGCAGTAAACTAGGGTGATTCACCGTTGATACACTAATATGCGTCAACTGATCGTATGAGTGACTTATTAGACGTCCGGAGCTCATCGATGACGCTGCTCGCGATTATCGTTAGTTATCCGGGAAGGACGGACAAGTACTTAAGTAACTTCCTTCCGCTAATTTCCGTTCTGCATTTGAAAGTGACCAGTAAAAACGACAAAGATGGAATATTAGGTGTACTAATAAGTCATAGCGGAAGTAGTTCATATAAAGTGAACGCAGGATTACTTTTGGTCTGAACTATAACATTCTTGTAGACTTTTCAGAGAGTTCCTTTCAAAAAACGGATTACAATCGATGTTACGGATTCCCGTATCTGTGTGAAAAATTCCTTTGATCTTTCCAATCCGTGTTCAGTTTAGTTACGATCAAATGATTTCTGCCTGAGCTACTTTGGTGACTATATCGAGAAATCCCATTGAGTCATAGAAAACGAAGTGTAGCAAACAAATGTTTTTGATAAAATCTCATCAGGTTATTGCAGCTATGAAGGAAAATAAAACTAAAAACAATCACATGCGGAGCCTGAGTTCTGACCTAAGAGTCTTTCTAAGTAGAAAGATTAAAGGTAGTTTGAGGCAATCTGTTTATTGTAAGAATACCTGGTCAGGCCAGTACGGTAAATTTGACAGTTTTACTAATTTAAAATACAAACGAAACCTGATCCAATGTTTGACGTATAGAGCCGGAAAAATTTGCTCAGCAGATGCTTTGGAATACGGACTGCAATTTGTAACCCGTACTCTACAAAAGAATGAACACCCTGACAATTTTGTGACCAAACATATCGAAGTAGTTCGAATATCAGTTAAGGTTCAAGGGGTTGATAAAAAGCTTATTTTCATGTGGCTTCCGTACAAAGGAAGTACGGTGGCTGAATCACTAACCCGTCGACTTGCTAGTTCGCTTTAGAGAACGGTCAATGCAGCCAGACCGATTATTTCATCCATCAGTTCACCGTTGGTCACTTTAAATTTGAAGGATAAAGTGCCAGTCCACAAGTCATTTGTGATGATTTACTCGTTCGTTTACGATTGTTCAGCAAATTACGTGAGTCGTACAACTCGACATTTGTCTAGAGAGAACAGAGAGCATCGTCCAGCCTGGATCGGAATAGGTGAAAGAAAATCAATCACAAGTGCCACCGTAGGTCACCAGGCTGACAACAATCATCTGGTCAACATAGATCGCTCGTTCACCGGTTCCACCGAATCGATCAAAACTCGTTCGCCTGCGAATGTTGGCCACTCCTGAGACCAGTGCTATTCAGTTAAGTAACCCTACCTTGTGTGGGCAGAAACGGTTCTTTCGGTCGTTCTAACTCGCTTGACCGTTAACTGACTCACCTCTTCGATACGTAGGCGGTTAACATCGAATTGACATTCACAAACACTAACTTAAAGTAGTGTGAGTTTTGATCAATAACAATTTTCGTGCACTACTGTTTTTAGTTTCACTTTCTTTTATAACTGTAATAGCCTGATAAGATTTTATCGAAAACCTGTACGCTACACTTCGTATTTATTGGTAACCTTTCACGGTTATCACGAATCTTTCGTTGCCATTCGCAATTCACATAATGTTTTCTACGCATGCCCTAGTTACCTTTCCAGTATTTGCGCTGTACACTTTTGAATTGGGGAAACAAAAGGCCGACATTACGTGATTTGTGCTTGTGCAAATTTCTTTGTATCTCTGCTCGTTAAAATGTGCGAAATTTCAAACCACAAAACACTTACAAATGATCAGATTCCAATACCAGTTCGCGTGCTACCAAAGCACCAACATACTCACAATCAGTTATTTTCGTACGCTCAAAATGGAATGATGGTATTTGATTGTAGTGGCCTTGGCATATCGTGACAAACGTTTGTTTCGAGTTGAGAACATGACTCAAAACGACCTTGATGAGTAAATCACTTGTCGCACCATCCGCTGATTGTTGGCGGTCGATGACGCTGTCTCCTTCGGGATATTTGCTGTCAAGTTGCCTGATACTATGACCGTTTGTTGACTCTACTTCGTAATTGTCCGCAATCCTGATTTTAATCTGGCACTCAGTTTTGCCAACATAGGATGCTCCGGATCCATATTTATATTCATATATTACGTTTGATTTAGCGAACTGAAGTTTCGGTTCTCTAAGGAGAGACGTTGGTATTGGGACTGTTCTCTATGCGATACCTAGCTTCGCGGAAAAGAAAGTGTGGAAAACAGCTGACGCTGAGCGTTGCTCCACTAACCGACGCACAATGTCTCTTTTGAAAAGATGCTGTAAAACTACTGTCTTTTTGGGAACTGTGGGTTGAGAATTATTTTGCGCACTGCTGGAGTTTAATTCTCTTTTACCGTTTAGGATAACCATTGTTTAATAAAGTCTGTTATATTCGACGGAGTTCATCACCCAGATTATCACTAGTACAAAGCCGTCTTGCCCGGCCAAATAGCGTGTGCACCAATCCTCTTTCGTACGCTACTGGAACACAGTTATTAAAGTATGGGTAATAACCAGTCCACGTATACTTTCGGTATATAACACGTTGAATGGATCCATTCACTCTCTTAATTATGTTGATATCTAGAAACAGAAGTCGGCTATTAACCTCACTTTCTAAAATGATTCTTTTGTGGTTTGGAATGTTGTACACTCCAACCCCTCTGTAATCAACATCAGTAAAGACGTAGCGAAATCTGCTTGTGGATAAATCATGCAATATCACTGTTTTGTCTAATCTATACAAATTTGCAGCGGGAAATGGTTGTTTCAAAATTTTACGCAAATGTGTACTTTGTTTGCACGCTGACCTGAGAATTTAAGGCATCTATGTGCGAACACCTGCCGGCATGTTTCCAGCCACCCTCCTTCTCCTGTGTTGTTTTTCTACCGGCTCGTTTATACGTGTTTAATCCGCAAATATGCGTCGTCCAGAGGCTTCGACTTGCCGGTTTTGCATTTGATTGATAGCCTTAGCCGAGAGTTCTTTCGTCGCTTCTATCCTTGGTTTTGATGAGCTCACTTATTGTTGTGCTCCCTGTGAAAGTAAATAATTGAGATTTGTTATACTACTCAATTGATTGATTACGTTGATAGTAGTTCCATAGTAATCGAATCGACTCGTTTTGAATTTTGGGGTCGGATTTGTCTACGCGTCACTTAACGTTCTGAAGGTAACGTTACCGAATCGATTGCAACTAAGTCACTTACCGCTTACAATCATGTTCCCCCTGTTGTTAAATCTCACCAGTAGTTTATATCATTGTGACGATCGGGAGTTAAAGTCTGGTTTACATTCTCTTGGGATATTAATATTGATCACTGTAGAACCGACATGGAGGTATGATCGACCAAATTACTATAGATGGACGCTGGGTCACTTTCAGTTTGATTCACTTGTTCATCAGAATGAAAACTGTGAAGAATTAAAATAGATGTCCATGCCCTGTCAGACAAAAATGTCCCCTTCTACAGTAAGTTTACTCCAGTCAAGAAACACTGCTGGTTTCAGTTATAGCTAATCGCCATGTACAAAAGCAGTTTCTGGCAATCACAAGTTAACTTCTTCCAGCTGTTCCGCTGGTTTCGATAGTAAGCTCACTTGTTCTCACTTATGCTGGCTCTGTAATGTGGCAGTCTTCGTCAACATTTCAACCTAATCGATCTGTTGGTAGTGTGGTAGTGGACACAACGCCAGTCGATGGCGAACAAAATTCAAACGCGTGGGCGGCGAACTATAATCAACAGCAAATGTAGAAAGTATGGTGTAGCCTGACGATCAAACAACGATGTGTGATGAGAGCAGGTTGTGATTGAAGAGACGATCACTTTGGTTACTTGGAAGAGGGGGGCGTTTGTATCAAAAAGTGCGCATAGACACAGACGCTAATATGTTTCAAATCAACAAAAATAGACACTGTGTATTAGTTGATGGTGTGAATCAGTGGGCATTCCCGTAAAGTTGCCTAAAGAATTAATGGCGTGAGACAGACTGGTCATTGCGCCAACCTGAAACTGCCGTTTACTCCAGCCAAACTTAGTTGAACGAATTGATACTTCGAATCAGTAAGTGAACAAACTTTCAGTCTACTCTGTCCTCAAGAGCTAGTCACTGACACATTGAAACTGCTTTAGGTCTAACAAGAAAACGACGGAAAAGTCTGTCTACTTCAAACAAGTATTATTTGATTTGATAAACAAAACGGCATCTTCAATTTCACATTAGTTTCCTCTTATACAGTAGCATGAAGCATATGGCCTGCATCAGACAAATCTTTAATGCTAGTCACATGTGGTATTAATCATCAACAACAGGAACAAGATTGGCACCGCTAATAATGGCAAAAAACCCCAAAAAGCTGATTTACGAACAATAAATTTTTACTTGATCAACACAAAATGCGCTGATCTGAAACACTTGTGAGAAATATTAATTATTGTCAAATTTCTCCAATATCATTAGTGAGGGTTCGGGAATTTAGGTTATTTCAAAACTGAACACCACCCACACTTGATCGCAGCCTTCGCATTCAAATAAACCTTTCGGCTAGCCCACTTCGAAAGGAAGCACTAGACTCGAGTTTCGCTCTTATTATAGCTCATCAGTAGTGTATATCCTTGTCCGGATCGGAGTTTGCTCTCTGACCCTCATGCTTGTAATCAAGTGTGAGTGGTGTTCAATTACGAACTAACCTAAATTCCCGAACCTTCACTAGTGATTCAGACCATGCTTAGTTGGTTCAATGAAGACAGTAACTTCAATCCAACTGTGAATTCCTGATCACGGAGCTTTCGATTGGATACAACAGAGTGCATTTGTTCACTCTCCCTTTAAAATGATCGGGCAAGCTGAACACTATTCACGCAAAGTTGTGGCTGAGCGGTTGGATTTGACTACTTGGTCATGCTCGTTGTCAGGTTAGTGATGTTGTGGTTAACACACTTATCCCAAAAGCGCTAGGGTCAGAGTGCAAATTACGATCCAGACAAGGATATACACTTCTGATTAGCTCTGATGACAGCGGAATTTGTGTTTAGTGCTTCCTTTCGAACAACCGAAAGGCTTAGTTGAATGCGAACGCTGCGATCTCGTCAGGTTGTATTGTTGCTGATGTGATATCAGCGAGGATTGTAAAGGCACGAGCTGCCTTTGCCAAACCGCGTCATCTGTGGCGTCGAAAAGATATCCGGTTGTCGCTTAAAGAAAGGGTATATAATGCCTGTGTGCGTT
>JTDE01000908.1:127616-150417 GCA_014338405.1 Paragonimus skrjabini miyazakii
ACGCGCGCGCTCACGTTTATGAGTCAGAATTCCAGTCCACAACACACACACACCCGGTTTCCGCTCACACATCGTGTGCTCTTCTGCCCGGTTTATGTGTGATCGACGCCGTCTATCGGAGGGTTTTCCGCCCGCCATTCCTCGTCTGTTGGCCCGATCACGTGGAACGAGGGCTCGTCCGGTCACTCGGGTTGTCCGCACTCTATTCACTGCGGTCTCTGACCGTATACTACGACCGTGTTGGGATAATCGCGCCTCCAATTTGGTCGCGCATCCTATTTTGCCTGCCATTTCTCGCCTGTTGGTTCGATCCAGTCGAGCGATGACTCATCCGGTCACCCATGCTATCCGCGATTCGCCCGCTGTGGGCTTTTGGACGTACCTCCTCCTGTATTTAGGTATTCCGCCGAATGTTGGAATACTCGCACCTCCGGTTTGATAATCCACCATAATACGCAATCCATCGGGTGAGCTGTAAACCTCTTGAATCGGACAGAACAAGGCGAAATATTGAAGGTTTATACAGGTAAAACGGGCTCTGCACATAAATAATTAAAAGGTGGTAAATTAAGCAACGTACAAATGGGTGAATTTTGTGCACAGAAAATAACCATGGGCAAGTATCAGTCGAAAATGAGGTGGCGTAAAGAATGAAAATGAGGCGGTACAAGATAAACAGAACTGGAGTTCGTTTACTAGTTCATAATATTAATACAAACTATATTACTTGTAATTTGAGACAGTTTTTTCTCTTGATGAACTTGAATAAAACAATGAAAAGACACAATTCATGTGATGTTCTCTGGAGTAACATTTCGTACATTCTGATCACACATGGATATGTAACTAATTTTAAACGAGTCAAAATTCCACAGAGCGGAATTCATAGATTAGGGGATTAGACAGACAGATACGGAAATGAAGATTAAACAGATGGGGATGCTGACTACCAGGGTAGTCGCAGTGTCAAATTGTTTTTGAACACACAGGGGGGGACTGTGACGTTAAATGGCCAAAGCCTCAGCAAACTTGTAACAATGTGAGAAGTGTTTCACCGGTATTTAATCTAATCAACACATGAGGATAAGTATACAAACACATACAGTAAGATAATTTTGACAACGAGATATAGGCATGGGAAGAGTTGAACCTGACGTTGTGTCTGCCGCCACTCGTGACTGAATGGCGCGGCAATAACGTCGGGGGTCAGATGTGACTATTCGGGAATTCGAGTCTCCCGATAGGCGCCTCGTCATCGCGTCGTCATTCGCACTTGTAGTAACCCGAAAATCAGTTTAACTGATTTGGGCCAAAATCAGCAGCTCGGTCAGAGTTCATAATTCAATCAAGGTTTTTGCTTAGAGATCGTGACGACTGAGAAGGCGAAAAGTTTTGTATTACAGCTAGACAACTTAGGCTAAATTGCTGGGTTTCTTATAGAAACAGAGGTTTAACTGCTGTGAAAGCATACGATGGCATGAGCATACGACTCGCAAATACACCTTTTGTTTTTGAAGCCTGTTGTGTGCGTTTTAAATTCCTTTGCAGTGACAGCCCTTGGACCTCCTACTTCTCACTGTCCTGGTCGAAACTACCAACGAAAGTTTCCGCTGGGGCACAAGGCAGACAAAACTGCGTGACATCAGGGTCTGGGAAAGCGCGCGTTTTTATAAGTTTGGCAGGAACAAAAGCATTTTAAGTTCCTTGGGGTAAAAACCTCCTCTTGTGTTGTTTCTTAATATTCCAGCCCCTGTTCATTTTAGTCAAGGGCATGAAGTTGTTATATGTCGAAGCATGAGGCATAGTGGAAAACAGTACTGAAAGACAGCTAGCTGTATTTTGATTGCAATTAACTGTATGTTGCAGCAGCTTTGTCTAAGCCATCACCATTCTTGTGTTTGACGTGATGAAGGCTACTGGCTGGTTATTTGCCCACTCTGTTGCTAATAACCATACCCTTTTGTGATGTGCTCACCAAGATTGTATTTTTGTACTTTTTCTGCCAACATCACAGAAGTATAAGGGTGTAAATAAAGGCGGATTTAAATGAAAAGTGCGTCTTCAGAAGTGCAGTCGGAAGGTCCCGGTCGTTTTTTCTTCGACGTAACCGAGTTTGTTCAGTTCATTCGTAAAAATTCCTTTCCAAGGCAAGTGCTACGCTGTACACAAATTAAGGGACATAGAGTCATTTATCTTTACCATTCTTCAGCGGTGTATTTCTTTCAAGATCTGTGTCAAACAGAAGGAGTTTGCTAACTACTAAATGGACCCACCGATTGAGGTAATCCGTTGTTTGATTTCATTTTCCACATCATGAATCGACTTTTCTGAAGACTATTAACATCAGTGAGATTTGATAAATTGATTGAGAATAACACAACGTTACGAGCAAGTTTTTCTCTGTCAATTTATCAATAACATGTTAAACACGATGCCTAGACTGTATGACTTCATTCGTACTAAATTTGATGCGGATATCTTACAAGCGATCAGTGATATTTCTTTCATCATTAACAGCGTCACGGTGCAGAGGTGTGCGCCAATAACTGAGAAATACGGCAGTACCGTGTGACAGACCAAAAGTGAGAGTTTTCGGGTCACCACACCCTTCCGCATCATGTGATTCGTACATAAGCTCTATAGGCGTTTCAAAATGGGCGTACGCCTACTAGTTCAGATCAACTGTGACTATAACAATCAATATAACTATATTTTCTAAATACTCGACTTCAGCTGTCCCACCAAGCTGAATTTGTTCTTGCGTGCCAATGAGCCGAATGTTCAAAATATCAGAGTTTCGGACGGAGAAGACAAATGTTAACCACACAAGATTTAGACCATACTTTAAAACGACGCGAAAATGACATGAACAAAACGCAGATGTTGGGCAATACAGTGGTAGTTGATATCTTGATAAACTTTTATACTGTTTTTTTGGACGAGTGACTCTATATGCTGACTGTTAGATCCAAACAAGGAAATCACAAAACAGATTGTGGAAAATAAAATAGAACATTTGTAAATTCTATGAAGTTAGAAAGGCATATGTGTATGTAAATCTGTGTTAGACGGCTTAGAAAGAACTGTTTCAGTTTCAGGGCACCAGCAGCAAAAATATTTTGAAAAAGAAAGGGAAGAAATAGTGAACCGAATACAAATCCAATCATTGCCTATTATGTATATAACAGTCGTAGACAATAACTGACTAGCATCAACAATGAACGACCGAGGGTATCTTCGTTCTTTCGTAAGGATTCTGATGAATAAGTTCTCTGAATGGTGGAGTTGTTGCTCCGAATATGTGCCTCAAATCTGCTCTTGAATTCAACTACCGATAACGTAGTTACAGCATCCTCTGATAGGTTGTTTCAGGTTGGACAAACCCGAATGCTATAAGAAAGTTCTGTTCCAATCATTTTGTTCGTTTGATACTGTGGCTTTAGTAAGTTACTAACAAGGTGGTTATTTTTGCTAAGCATGAGTAGTTTTCTAATGGACGTTAGGGCTGACAGAAGATCCCACATAACAGAATCAAGTTATATCTGATATACCGATAATGCATTGGACAGTGATTCATTTTACGAAACTTACCGATGTACGATATAGAACGTAGTTGGATAACCCGTTTTGTAGCTGTAAGTTATACCTTCTTAATATTAGCAGTGTTCTTTATGAGTTAAAGACAAAAAGTTTGAATATTCGACTAAAGATGAAGACCCATTAGCAAACTGAATGTAATATGGAAATAATCTGAATGAAACAGTCCATGCAATCTGGTGACTAGTCAAGCACCGAGTTGAATTTCCTGGTCACTGACACAATTTCGAAGAACAGGTCATTTGAAGCAATCAAACTGCGGTTTCCTTTAAATATAGTGATATTCAGTTTTTCGTCACTCAGAAAGTAATCTGAGTAGCCCGAATTACAGAGCTGGGTCACTTCACATTTAGTCATGCTAAACAGGAGTTGACTGTCTGTGATCCAATGGTGTATGTATGAATCGTTCTGCATCTCCTCATTCTTAGTCACATTGTCCATTGCATACTCAAGTTTACTGTTGTCGGCATATAGTAATAACAAAATACTTACAGTCTATGGGATTTTGAGCGTAGACATACCAATTATTCTCTAAAACAGTGCAGTCAACTTCCACGTAAGCATAAAAAAATTACGCGTCGAACAATGTGTAAACGGGCGTCTTCTAGTCGATCGTTCCTCTTCTGATATCATAATCAATTTGTGGCACTTACAGAAGGAGGGCTATGGTGCATGCATGACCTAAACGCTTCACTCCAAAATAGTTCAAACCTGCATGGACTGCTCATTGCCGTCAAAAACTAGTGAGTCCGGTGTGTCCACAAAGTTTCGGTGGACGATTTTAGTGCAGCGACTTCTCTGAAATGCTCATACATTTCAGAATTTTTTTACAAATATTTGTAACCTATAATACAATGTTTTATAACCTGTTGTTCACCAATCTATCCAGTCAATTAACTGGTAAATCAGTCTATTCCACGTGCAATCTGGTCAGAAACAGAGCTTACTTGCGCTTCACTCATGATATTCACGTTCGTTCTCAATTAAGTCTCGATTATTTGTTATCTCACCTAAAGTAAGCTGGTAACTTCAATTTGATTTTATCAATCTATACCAGGACCAGGTTGCTAGAGTGTGTGAGTAACCACTTGATAGTCTGGCAGTATCATCAGGTTCATATCATCAGTGAAGCTTGCAGTATTTGCTTTTATCATCACCGTCATCGACATCAAAAGCCATTCTCTGGCTAGCATAAGTAAACAGATCATAGGTGAACATAGGTAAACAAACCATAAACATAACATTTGCTACAACAGACCTTATGATCCTAGGAGGCTGTCTGGAAAGTCTTCCTGAATACGAAAGCTGTGATCAAATGTCAGTGAGGTTCAACTTCAAATCAACTAAATCCCCGTCAGTTCATCAATAATCTAGGACCCGTTTTGGTTATCTGCTGCTAATCATACCGACACCAGGAAGATATTTGATAACACTTAAAAGCCGTTCGATCCGTCTACCAATAAGTGTGAAAATATGGAACGAAAAGACCCTTACTCGAGAGTGCTGTCTAGACAGTCGCAAGTGCGTCATTCACGTTCACAACACAAGCAGCGCCTCCGCAAAACTGAGCGAAATTCCGGCTTTGCCAGTGGGTGGACTATAAACACCCACACGAGCACGTATTACCTCAGCAGACTAGGGCTGTCTGCAATGGTGGTGGTTACCGTAGTATATTAGGTTTTATAAACTAACGCTAACACCTGGGTGACGTAAATCGCTCGGCATGTTGCTCCAATGATCGTGTGAAAACAGAGACGGGCAAAGTGACGTCTCACATCGGTAACCATAATACGCTAAACTAGTGATAAGTACATAATACACTAAACAGATCGAAGGGTACACATGATCGTCAGGACCCCGAGTTTTTCTATTGGAAACCCATGTGACTACACGTGTGTGTGTGCATTAGTGTGCCACGGGGCAGTTATTTGCACGATGCGCTTTGCGGTGGAAATTGTACACTCAATGGGTTTGGTCATTTGCTTTTTCCACTTCACCCTCAGGGTTGCACGTGCTCGACCAACTTTATTGCTTAATCTTGTCTTCTAACAGTTTAGACAAGGGTTCGAACCACCCACATGCTACCCGTCAATAACATATCCCCACTGAGTTGCAATATGCTACCCGTATTTACGTTGTTCATTATTAACCTAGTATACAACCCTTACAAACGTAATGATCTGGCAAAAAGGATGTACCTCTATATATAGTTCCATAGGTTTAAAATCGTGACATGCATCTTGAGCCTCATCAAATTTGTTCGCTGTTGAGTTCACAAAAATTGCCACGCGTTATTCATTTTGTCTTCCAAGGGCAACTGAACTCATAGGTGGGTACGTTTAACTGATTGAAACATCCTTTGATTGGTGGGTTGTAAGCAGATGCTATGATGAGGGGAAAACGAAAGAAAAAATACATCTGTATATCAAAGTAAAGGTAGCTGAAATTTTCTAGACTTAACGAGCCACAACGTGAAGACCGATAACACGGAAATTCAAAACTAAAAGTGTAGGGAACACAAAAAGAGATTATCATACCAAGACAGTTACCACTCATAACATACACCAGCGTTTCCGGTCGTTAGTCAGGGCAAATCGAGAACAGTTCATAAACGGCATATATGTCTATTCTATATGTCAGTCAAAACAAAACATCCCTAGGATGTCTTGAAAGACGTGTCCAGAAGCACCACAGTCCGAAAATGAAAATGAAAATGAAAATGAAAATGACTGTTTGTCTACAGTACAATCGTGCTGTCTACGCTGCTGTGCAGCAGTGAAACGTGGACATTGCATCAACAGAATGTGTGCTATCTGAGTCGTTTCTATTTCCAATGTCTACGACGCGTCTGTAGTATTTTGTGGTCGGACATGTTTCGAAACTCTGAAGTCGTCGAGTGGACACGTGTGGGACTGGAGTCATGCTGATGTTCATTCAGCTTCATTGACTGGGACACGTCCGTATAGTGGGTGGAAACCGGATTTCGAAGCGGTTGTTTCACGGAGAAGTGAAAGCAGATATGTGAAATCCTGGTGAGCAGAAGCTGCTCTAACAGAATGTTACCCAACAGCATGTCTTGGAATGATTCGGCATTGAACTGGACTGTCTGTTAGAGGAATATGATCCGGAAAGATTTCCGGAGTTTAATGAGCTCCAACAGAGACCGTGAATTGAAGTTTGCGTTGCGCAAAGGAACCGTAGGTAACATAGGTGTTGGTGACCTGACCATATGACGTTGCGATAAATATAGCCACCAGTGCGCTAGCCGTCTCGCACTGTCAGACTGTCAGCTTGCTCATAGTACACCATCAGCAAAATGACAGTGAGTACGTTAGGCTCAAGCAGGTTGTGGTAATTATATCCTCATTTTCGTTCATGTCTACGAAAGGCCGCCGTCGCCTGATAAACCATCCGCACACCTTTTCGAAACCCATGGCTGTGATAGTTTTCTACCCATTGTTTTCACCAGTTTTGTTGATGCATTGTATGGTGAATGTTTTGTTTGTTTGTCAGTTCATTCTTAAACTGTTGTGTCTCCCTCTTATCCTTTTTGAATTGCAATAATACGTACACCTCCAATGAACTACTTCTTGTCTTATATTTTCGATATTCTTCTTTCCAGTTTAGATCTTACCGCTGGAGTCTCTATTTACTTTTCGGGAGTTGAGCATTTCACTTTCATACTAGCCTACCTACTGGTCAACCAACACTGGTCAGCTGGGCATACGCTCACACACCTCCTGATCGTATTCGTTCAGGTTCACACTGTATACGTAGTGTATGTTTAGAACCACAGATAGAAAACCGCATGATACCTGCGATAGGTGCATACACAGGCTGTCCTTTGTTTCATTCGCTGTGACAGGCTCTGCTAATCGTATGTTTCTATCTCTCTGTCTCTATGTGTGTGTACCATCAGTTGTATTCAGTTATATTCATTGTTTTTCTTGGTCATATCAATCATTGACTACCGTCGTTTGAAATTCAGTCGCTCTCATTTTCGGAAACCTAATTGTCTGTCAGACCTATATCTTCCTTTTTCTTCAACATTGTTGGTGTACTGCATGATGAGTGTTTTTTCTGTTTTCTTCCAGTCTAACCTTGCATTTTGATTTTACTCCTTATCCCCTCTAGAGCACGCTAACATATACCCCCATAATGGAATGCTTCTTGTGTTATATTTTCAACACTTTTCTTTCCAATGTAAATCTTACCATTGCTGTCTCTGTTTATTTCTCGAGAGAGGGGTTTCATTTTCGAACGAGCCTGTGAACTGGCTAAAGATCATTGACCAATTGGACAAAAAAACCCACTTACACACCTACCAGTTTTATTCCTTCAGGTTTACACCGGACGCGTGGTGTGTGAGTGGAACCGCAAGTAGTGCAACGCAAGCCACTTACGGTATGGTTAAGTGCAGGCGTCCTTTGGCTTTGGTCACTATGACAGGCTAATCCGAATCAGATGCCCCAACCGTTATCACCTCTTACCGAGGTGGGCACAGAAAAGAGCCTGTTGCCACTCGAGTGAATGGAAATGAGGGTCGCTCAGTAGTGAGCGTGCTTTAACCGCGATCATCGTATCACGTGTTATCACGTTGGTAGTACTGTTGTGATTGCAGAAGTCGCTCGATCTGCCAACGTGTTCTCATCTGAACACCCAGTTTAATGTGCGTGAAGATTTACGATCACGGACGGCTGACGCCTATTCATGTCCGTTGACAGTAGAGCATCCCGGTCTCTTTCTGTTGACACTTCGCGTAAAGTGCACATACACGTTTCCAATCACCGCTTAAAGCTGGTGGTGTTCTTGACATTGAGAGCTGCCTTTTAGTTCTCATGCGGTCGACTCGTGCTGTACAACTCATTAATGACTGTTTATGCAATAGAGCAATTCGATGTGCCCGTGTGCCGGACACCTGACGCGAGCGGACAGCTGATCAGATGTGAGGTGAATAGATGACAATGAGATTGAGCGTAACGAAGTATTACAGTTGGAACACAGTAGTGGGTAGTTGCATCAGCCATCGCCGGTTTCTAGGTTCCACCAAAATGCGATACATGTGTGCTATTAGCAATGCAGGCAAGCAGCTAATCGTACACATTTTCCTGATGTCGGTGCTTTCTAGTGTCCTGCTATATCCTGGAGTAACGAAATGTTTTGTCGAGTCCGTTTGCTGTCGCCGCTGTATAGGTGTCTGATGTTTATGTGGTAAGTCAACCCCCGCGTGTGGCCAATTGATGACGTTCGTGATGCACTTGCCTACAAAATATTATATGTATGTATGTATTGTATGTACTTATTTCACGGGGCGTATACTGAGTGATACTTATTGTTTGGTCAGCTGTGAAACCCTTATATTTGGGTTCTAGGCTGGGTTTGACTCAGATATCAGCTGAGTTTATTGATCTACCCTGGAATCTGATCAGGCTAGACTGTCATTCTTGATCTTCCAATGGAGCTGGCATAGTACAACCCAAAAACGTGTATTGTGTATGGTTCTGGAGTGTTCGTTACTTCAAAGAAAGTACCTAATGTAACCATACTCGTATCTCCTAGAAATGTTTTTGTAACCAATGTTTTTACTTTGGAAGATTTATTCGCTAATCAAATCGTTGCAATAACATCTGAGGAATGCACACGTTATACTAGTCTATTGCGAATGATAAAATAGGCCGTCAATCATGAGTTCAAGTTAGAGAAATGTAGGATTCTTCGCGGAAATAATTGTAGAGTACGAATTAACCGATGCTTTATAAATAAACCTGAAGTCAATGAGATGAGAAGCAATAACAGGTGGTTGTCTGGTCTGAAACAGTTAAATCGCTATTTTAATTCAGTTTGGTGAGGAAAATTTACAATAGTTTCTAGTCGTTACTCTAATATTTACATCAGTACATTATCCTGTCAGTTATAACCATAATCCGTGTTTCTTCAGTATTTGGATGAGCACGTAATTTCTTAATGGATTATGCTCATTTGGTGAAGGAAACACGAACTGCCGTACGAAAAATTGTAACACTGAGACCGTTCTGGTAACTTGGATGCCATCTCATAGAAGAAGAAAGTGATGGGAACCTAAACAAGGTTTACAAGCAATGCAGGGTGAAGTCGTTCACTTCCGCATTCCAGGTTCATCGATCAACGGATATGGTAGGTGTATCACAAGAACTGGCGCGCTTGTGTCAGGTGAGCCTCACTCGGGCTCTGTCCACGTGTGCGTACGCCTGCGGCTGTAGCCGTTTGTCGGTCATACCGCATCCGCTTGGTGTGTACACAAGTGCTTGTCAGTCACTGTTGAGCCTCAAAACTCGGCATCCAAACCACAGTAGTCACGCCATTACCAAATGCACAACGTTTACGTACTTCCTTTGCGGTGTATCAAGTAGTATATCGTCAACCAGTAGCGTTTTCAATCAGTAACTTCACTGTTGATTGAAAATCAGCTGAGTTGTCACTGAAACACAAACAAGGAAACAGAGACATTTTCCGTTACTCCTTCCGAAGCTACATGAATACCATTTACATGGAACGCCGCTGCCATAGTGAAACGAACGGAAACTTGGATATTTAAACCTTAAATGGTCAAATACAGGGTAGGTGGTAAGCCATGGTAATCACCAAAATTGAACGAAATTTTTCTGAACGCATAGAGGTGAATAACATAGACGCATTCTGATTGTTTAAACAGTGGTCAGAATCTGATTAAAGAACCCTCGAATAGCCGCCATTACCTCGGTAAATTTAACGAAACAACTGAGCTGGGTTGACTGCATGAACACGCAGCACAGAAGGCAACCCTACCTAAAACCCAAGAACACCGAAGACCGTGACTTTCAGCCGAGAATGTTTTTGCTCTCTCGCAGAGCAGCGTCTGCGTATTGTGACATGCAAGCCGACCGTTTTTACTCTGAATTTCGGTAATACTTGCGGACCAACTCTGGGCAACGTGAAGGCACCGGGGAACAGCGTTCTTCCGAAGTAGCGGTTTCAACAACAGTCCCGTGAAAAGAAACAACAACCAAACATGAGCAAAAGGTCCAGTAAGCCATGCACAGGACTTACAAAAACGAAACTTAAGAAGGCGTCAACAGCACGCCCTGTGACGCAATTCAAATTCACTCCGTGCACCTCACACCATTCATGATTTCGTTGATATCTCAAACGACCTCAACACACATTTCCTTTCACTCGTCCTAACAACAGTTTTCCATATAATCGTAAGGTTACGAACCTGGTGACTGTGGTTTGAATGTTTAACTGACCTTTAGACTTTCGACGGCTGCCCGATTTACCGTCCTTCAACCCTGCCAAAAGTTGTGCTGCTTCGCATCGCTGTGAATAACGTGGATTACTCCCTCATCAGTACTTATAAATACTAACTTATTTTGTCAAACATAACCATATTCTGTGTAACTTTTTCATTTAATTTAACTGATTACTCTAACGTTGCGCTCAATGCCTGTTTCAATCGCGAACCCGAGGTGGATGCTTCTCGTGCTCAACTAAATTTATTGAGTCATGACAATCCATCCCTTCCTAAGGTCTTCTCCGCTCTGTGATGAGCTTCCTACAGCTCGTGCTTGTTGCACCCAAACCCCGTCGACCTTTAAAGTTAACCTTAGCGTGAGGTTCCAACACAGTGCATTGATAAATTTGAAATTCAGTACTCATGAGCGACCTCTTATGCGATTGTAGGGTGTTGGTTGGCCAACCGTCATATCACGGCTAACACATACCCATTCGTTCTTTGGACTTCCCGAAAGCAAATTTCTTACTCAGATGTTATCCATAACATTCGTCCGAATGACAATTTCTTCGTTTTGCGTTGCAGTGAGAAGAGACGATCTACTAGAAACAATGATAATAACTTCTTCAAATCCCTTTTTTAGCTGCTAACCGCATGTTGCACATAAGATTGTGATTCCATTCTAGCTATTTGAATGAGAAAGCTACGAAATCGTCCGAAACAACGTTATTTCCCTGGTCGTTCACTTTCGGAAACCGATTCTTGGTTGGTCGATATGCTTGGTGGAGTTCCACTACCAGCCGCTGCATGTTTCACCACGGCCTTGCTAATGGTGGTTTCAAGCAGATAAGGTATGAAGGCTATTTCGATCCAGAATGTGGAAAGTTCCGTCGTAACACTGATGAGCGGATTACCGATTGAGGTTAACAGGTAGGTATCCACCATGTCCACTGACCGTAGTTCACCGATTTCGTCGACTCATTTCGACGATTCGAAGTGTTTGTTCAAGCCCCCAAATTTCTTCAAAAGCTGATATCGTCAACATGCTAGTATGTGGTTCGTAACATCGTCTTTCGTGAAGACGTTGCTTTAGCGCTGTATCAATTCAATAACACCCTGTATGAACCAAATGATGGAATAACTCCACACACTTATTTCTTCTCTCAGTCAGCGCATTAGAAGTTTTCATTCCTCCGAACCGTTAGTCGGACCAATGTACCTCGACTACCCGCACACTTCTACGAACTTCGTCTTTCAATGTTTATCCTTCTGCCCTCATATTGTGCTGAATTATCAGGCTGGAGGTGCAAGTATTCCAACACTCGGCGGAATACCTCAACTCGGGAGGGAGGTACGTCCAAAAGCTCACAGCGAGCGGGTCGGGGAAAGCGTGGGTAACCGGATGAGTCATCCGATGTGAAAGCAGATAAACGAAATCCTGGTGAGCAGAAGCTGCTCTGATTCACATTCAACCATTTTATTAAAGTAGGTCGAAAACGTGTGTTGCATTATATTGATATCTCATTTACTGTTCTTAGTCGCAAAAGTAAAAGTAGTAAAAAGTACGAAGACAAATAGTCAGTGGATACGTAGACAATCAAAATTAATATCAAGTAATCAGGGCTACGACAATCCGATGAGTTGGTTAAACCGTCTTGTACGCACAACCAGCAAGTCTGGATAACCTTACTGTCAAGAAAGGCCAGTAATTCCTGGTTCCGTTTAAGCGTCGGCATGTTGGACGAACGAACTGAGTCAGTTTAACGTTTACTTTCCTCAGGTGTTATGTAAATCACTGATGTATCAGTTCGAGTAGTAGGTTTACCGATTCGAAACTGTTGATTCATTAGTTGATTTTGAAACTATGCAATAGTTTCTATCACTATCTGAGTTATTTGTTAGTTTCTTCTATATAAATAAACTCGATTGCATCTGCCAAAGTGCTGGTACATAAGGTGGGACAAATAATATTGAACCTTCCTAAGAAAAAGGTTAAGCTTTCATCGTAGCGCACACGGTCGAACAACAGTCTGGCCAACTGTCTACACACTGTGAACAAACGAAACTAAAGGTATGTGTTTAGGATGAGAAAAATGTAAGAGAGAACGAGCTATAAACAGAATTACGGACCACTGTAAATTTTTATCGATCCATTCTGACAGACCGACCTTTGAAATAGCGGTTATCAATCGAGCAGCACTAGTTGGCACGAGTTAACTTGTGCATGCTTGCTGAATCCGAACAGTTAGACTGACAATGATTCATCATCTTTGTTGTTACTGGTGATTGCGTTTTAAATTTGCGAGTTCCTGTAGTTCTGACCGAGCCTCCTTCACTAATTTTCATTCAAGAATGCTGTTACAGCGTGTTAGAATATAAGAAGTCTATGAACGGGATCCCGATGACTATAAAATAAACGTGACTCTGGATATGACGAACACATTCCGCCCCCTAAACAGTTGGAACCTGTGGTAACAGAAGACCGAAACTTATTCTATTAGCTCCTTTCGGAAAGAAGCACAAGACAAGAACCCCCAGTTTGAATGAGCTTGTCATCAGTGCCGATTACGTTTTCATGGGGTTACCATGTTAACCACTCTGTAAGTGACCACATATTGGGTACGACTGACTTATCCCAAGCAATTACTCAGTTACGTTTTTTTGTGAGCGATGCTCAGATTGCCCGATCAACTCAAGAGAAAACACAGTTACTGTTCTGATAACTTATAATGATGCCTCCACAATCAGAACCCTCTTCGAGTTGTAATGCAATTTATATTATCTAAAATTCTGCACCACCCACTAGTATTTTTCTGTCGTGACAGATTTACGCGAAAGACTGAAGCAAGCCCATCTGATTGTGCTGGACACTTTATCGCAGACCGTGGCAAACACACATTCTCAATCTTCATGTTTAACGTTGGCAGAGGTGAGCAGGACATCCAAATAGTGATTTGGACGTTTGAGGAAATATGCTTCATTTAGTTGCGTGAGACATTTGGACGTTTTCAGTTTCTCATGAAAAATTCCAAATTGCATGAATCTGTCAATCAAAATGGGACAATATCGAAGTACTCGTTCAAGTCGTGCAATTCTTGTGGATACATGAAGTATAACCTAGCAGAAGATTGAAGGAATCATAATCTAAGCAATCCAGCTACATCCAAGCAGCTTCACAAAGTTATTGGCTTTTTACTGAACTAGTGCATTAGCATTTGTAAATCTAAAATGACAGTTGCACGTCACAAAATGTTGACGAAAATAGGGGAACTGATTACCTGCCCGTTATAATTAACAAGTTACTACCCCGAAATTCCACTGTCATGTTAACACAACAGAAGTTGATCTGGCTTGCGAACGGTGATATTACAAAAAAGCAAGCCGGTTGATTACAGTGGTCGAAGACTTTCCGCATAGAGCAGAACAGTATGCAACCAAAAAAGAAATTGTCAGCTGTGGTCTTCGCGTTAGAACGATTCAAAGCACACACTTTTAGAAGGAAAGCGATATTCTCTAGAGACCGTACACCGTTGGTCACTGTGTGTTATGTGCGGCATCTGGAAGCCTGCGATTAATGTCGATTGGACCATGGAAATACGAATATGAGTCAAGCTATCAGGCACGATGTACACTACCGATGTGTTGCCAAGCGCGTATATTTCCTGTTCGAGATGGGAAGCTTTCTACCACTGTGGAATACCATTTAGTATCGGAAAGGCTAACGGAAAACCGGAGTCAGTGATCACAGTTCTGAAACTCACAAAACTACCAGTGAAACACTGAATCAATGACCCGTGCCTCACGTTGGTGGCAAGAAAGGAAAACTCATACTGAAGGAATTAGCTACATCGCAGTTCAACTAAACATTTGCAGACGGAAGCGTGAAGGACCACGCGATACCTACGAGTTCCAGTGAATTGCACTCAAGGTCTACTAACCTACTTGAAATTCAACAGTGGACAGGGCAGCAAAGAAACATCATGATTGTTGTATCAGGGATCTGCGTTTATTTAAGGCGGGTGGAAAATTCTGAATGCAGGACATCGCGAAACATCCGGGTCGATGGACGGATAGGATTACCATTGAATGTTGTCAGTACAGACCGCACATATGGAACTCGAGTGCACGGTTTATCCAACCGAGTAGAAAACTGAACACGAACAACGACGAGTTTGGTGAATCAAGGTGGTTGTGCCCAACAAAAGGGAAAGATGCGAGAGAACGAGAAATAAACTGAATCGCAGGTCACCTGAACTTCAAACTATCGATCTGTTCTGACCGATTAACTTTTCGAACGGTGTTCATCAATCAAGTCACTCCACTCGATACGATTAAACTTGTGCAAGTTGGATGGATGAGTACAGTTTAGCAGCAGGATGACTTATGAGTTTTGTTGTTATAAGAAGCTGCGAAAGGGTTTAACATTGACTGAGTGCAGATCAATCGTATTTTTTGATATGTTGAAGGGTTAATCCAACAAACTGAATGTAACGACCCAACCCCAGTCATCCGTTCACCCCACAACTGCACTTTAACCACGCACGCACACATCCTACTGCCAATGTCCACGGTCAGATGGACCGATTTGTACACATATCACAGGCTAACGCGTGATCCGATAATCTCGTTACACGACCGTCGCAGAACTTTTCTCACTTTATTCATTCGACTGATTGCGAGACCTATTCTGGCAACACGGTAGTTACTGGTAAGTAGGATAGATAAAGATATGCATAACCGACGAGTTCCAACAAAACTGTAATTCGATTATAGTGCTTCTCTTCGAAAGGGGTCAACTAGAATGTCTATAGGAATGCGACAGCTGTTTGGAGCAATTGCCGATGGTGTTCAACTTATGATAGCACTGTGGTTGAATTTTAGAAGAGACCCAATTGAGAAAAGTCTAGACTTCTGTTGGATTCGAACCAGAGACAGGAACAGAATGCCCAGACAGTAATACTGACAGTAATACAGTTTCAATGCTCACCGATGGCGTTGGTGGATTCTAGCGTGAACTGACTGAAAAATCCTACCTAAGCAGTCAACCTGCTGGATCATTTGGCAGATTCCATATGAGACAATGGGTTGGATGGATAACTAAGCCCAACTTTGAGATTTGTGATCTTCCGGAGTGGCTTCGTATTTCAGCCGGTAGAACGTTTACCGCATACTGTTTCTGTCGGTGGTTAAAATCCAGCTGAAGTACCGACTGATTGCAATTAGGTCCCTTCTAAATTATCAAATCTTCCGAACTACTTATCAGTTACATTGTAATTATTATTATCCTACACAGTTGGCGGTAGCCGCTTCAGATTAGCTTGTCACAGTGACCGAATTCAAAAGACACCTGCGTATAACACTCACGTCGCGTTTAATTTCATTCTCATTGTAACGTGAATGTTCTTGATGTTTGACTCACGTCGGAGGCAGTACCAAAATCACCAGTATTTAATCCGTACGACTGTACCTTCGTCTGCATACTTAAATGCAACACATTTGAATCAAACTGACCAACTTACTCAGGAAACCGATATTTACCAAACACCGTCCACAGTGCTTCATCGGCTCACAGAATCGAAATTCTGGGTGAACTCCGCGAAGAGAACATACAGACACCGGTTGAGTTCACGACACTTCTACTGTGGTTGTCAAGCAGCGAACACGATGTCGATCGTACTGCTACTCACCCGGAATCCACACTGCTCCTCATGAACACTGACGTTCAATATATCTGCATTGAAGCGGTTCAACAGGATTTTTGCTAGCACCTCCCCAACGGGACTCAGTAGATTGATGTCCCAGTAGATGTCACCACTTTGCTAGTTACACTCACATGTAAGCGAGGTTCCGATGAGAGCATCCTTGAACGCCCAAGGGAGTGTTCCCAGCTACCAACTTGACAGAAACTGGTCCGCCATCTTCAACATTTCTCCTGACAGTAAACCTCCATTTACAGCATTTCCGTTGCGCAGTCGTCAAACAGTTATCTGCATCCCTGTTATATCTTGAACGAATGCAAGTGGGGATTTGAACACTTATTGTGGTAGGCCATTCACGCTTTCCCGGGTAATGATAGACGGTCTGTTTGGTAGGTTTTTGAAATGCTTGTGCCAGACTTTCATACTCTCCCTTGGCCGAGTGTACAAAAATCCAATCTGTTTCAATCAGTACTTTAGTAGATTGGACGAATGGACTTAAAATCACCTGAAGTGACTCGTAGAACTGCTTGTATTGTCGTTGGTCGGCTTAGTAGGAGATAGCTACATTATTGTAGTCGAACCATTCCGGCCATTTCGGGCGCCCGATAGCAATCACCTCAATGTCTGTTGCTGTGATCTGTTCTTTGAAGTGTTGTCATATACCCACGGCGGTAATGGATGTAAAAAAAAAACTGGATTGGATAGTCGCGTCGATATGACATCAACTGGTGAATCGCTGATGGCTACGATCACTCAGTGTTGACGACGTCAGCAAACTGGCATGTCAATGCGATGATCAATCCGAAAGGTACGCTACCGTAACAACGGATGTTTTACAACGAGCATCGAAGTAAAGTAAATGGGTTAGGCGCGTCACGGGTTAAAACAAATGAACTACAAGCGTACCTGAGCCGACCAATAGGAAAATCAAGGTGTCGGCACCAATTTTAATTCTTCATTTTATTGATGCATCTTGTCCATATGGTCATCAACAGAAACTCAATGAAACTGAGATTTGCTAGGTACCACAAACTCAGTTTCGGATGGTAGCGACTATACAACAGTGATTGTGAGAACGTCTTTCATACGAGCAACAAATGCACGTTCCACGGCAGTCCACGTTCTTCAGTTCAACAATCATTTACCATCCAGCGTTTGTCGTTGTTCAAATAATCTACAATGAACAGGCTTGCAAACTTGAATGGACAATTTGATATTGACCAATTGAGGAGACACACAATCACACCTATTTATCTTGTGATCATGCGCGTTAATCGAGGAGCATGGGACGACCTACACACTTTCGGGACTAGTTTCGCGGACGCATGACACATCGTAACTTCTAAGGCAGAGCCTCGGAAGGTGAACGCCTCACCAACACTTCAGGGCGGCAGACGAGATAGTACAGTTTATACCGTAACGCCACAACTGCACACAGCGCGCCAATACGACCTTGACCATTCAACATTCCCGACTTATACCTTGCACATCTTGTCCACAGTTATCACTACTTTTATCTTCACAGACCAAATCCGCGTGAACATTCCATGGTTTCTGTCTATCTAATGTCACTACTATTTCACACCAGTCCAATTTTGTGTGTATTTGCCAGTCGTGAACCGTGTACCCTTTTCCCGTAATGATCAGTAAGTTCATTTAACCCCAGTCAATGCTTTGGTTATAAATCTAACGACAGGCTATCACATATGGTCTTAATTTTACTATATCATGCGTACTATCTTTAATCACTCCTCATCAAAAAATTGCCCTACAACTGTGTCTAACGTGGCATAAATATTGTTTTTACTTTACGTAGTGAGTGTATTTTGTAAACCCTTGAAAGAGTACGCTGGTTTGTGCACAGTATAGTAATGCGCTTGATAGAAACCGAATTTTCTCCTCGTAATAGTTAGCACGGGAACTCCTGGTCCCTGGAATAACGCGACTGTCCCGGTTAATTGCTCTCAAGACAAACCAAAAGAGAGGTAAAAAAAATACAACTTTGTTCCGCCCCAACAATGTGTGTCGCAAGAAGAAAAGTACAGGGTAGTTATATGGAGCATAGAGACCTATAAACAGCCACGAATCAGAACCTTGAAGGACAGTTAACAAAAATAATAGTTAAGGTCACTACTCCACTAATAAGTACAGCAGAATAAAGACTGGACAAGTAAAAACAAAGCCAAGGCTACTTCTCGACTGTTCTGGACACTTTCGCTCATTCTGACTTGATAAAATCGTCTTCTCGAGGAGGGAGGCGGTTTTGGACAAAAAATTGGATTCTTCAACAGTGTACTAGACATTGGTATTGGTATGTTCGCCCAGCTTGGCATTTAAGTTGCAAACGTTTCATCACCAAACGAGGTGACATCATCAGTGCGTAATTGTTTTAGCGCATAGCTTTTGAGCGTGGAGTTTGGTTTAGCGTTTACTTTTTGAGCGCTCAAAAACTAAACTCTAAAACAATTACGCACTGATGATGTCACTTCGTTTGGTAATGAAACGTTTGCGGCTTAAATGCCAAGCTCAGTGAACATACCAATAACAAAACCATCAACCCGAGCTACGAACAGCACCACCACTGTTCACAGCTATCCAAAAGTGTACTAGACCGTAAGCCTGTAGGTCCTTGAAGCAAAGCGGCCCTGAGATTCTGCAAAGATTGCGAGGTCTATGAATGTGTCGCTTGGATAAGCATCACTGATAGCCGGGTAGGGATTCAATTAATTGGACAAAGATCACGACTCTAGAAGTATGTTACATCACTGGAGTCAGTGCAGCACAGAGACAACTCTAAGTAACTCGGTTTGAACAACCTTATCAGACTATGTCTGGTAGTACCACTTGCCGTATTTCCGTATTGGGGAAAGTGTCCAGAGAAGCCCCCAGTTCCCGCAGCCTTTCAAAAATTGTAAAAACATTTGTATACTTCACCATGGAAACCAGATTCTCCGTAGCACCGTCGGAACAGAGATGATGAGGAACTGTCCAGAGCGACCGGTATCTAATGGTGGCAAGCCAGAACTTCATTTCTGTCGCATGGAGTTGCGGCCATTTATCTGTAATGAGCATTTGCAAAAAGCCTTCTAGGTTGAAAGATTTCCTTAACACCTGCGTTGTGCAACAGATGGTTAGCGTTCTAACGTTTCATAGACGAACTGCGGAATTCAGCGTGTATGCGCTGCCGGAGTATGCAGCCCTCAACTCGACTTAATACTGTGGGGACAGGCATTACAGTTCCTGGCCGCTGTGCAGATATCACCGCCCATCTCATACCGGCAGCACATATGGATGACTAACGACTTCATCGTCTCAACATCCAAGTGGTCATTATACAGATCATCCGAAAAGGTTTTGTGAATTGATGGAGGTATGGTTAGTCGGTCTTCGAGGCACAGCGTCCCCTCAGATTAGACAGGGAGTTACGCCCTGTGAAAGAAGGCCTAGAGACTCATTCTTTTGGTTTTGAACTGCCAGCCCTTAAAGAAAGCGAAAATCACCGTGCAGGGGTTCAGTTCTACTCCTAAAATAGGCACTGTTTCAGCTCTGAAGTTGCTCAGTTTTACTAGAGCGAATCATAAGTACTGTGGTGTAAAATCAGCATGCTGGATCGTTTTGCCCGGAAGATACAGGATGCTGTAGTTGTTACCTGCGTTATGGCGGCTGAAGACTTCGCAGTAAACCTACCTGAACCTGATAGACAGTATAATGGTTGTTTGTCGATGATGAATACAAACTCTGGCTCAAACGCGTGGTTATACGATCGTTGAACTGTTCAGAAGACATCCAAACCTTCCCCACCATTTCTGCAAGCGTCTTTATTTTGCGACATCGAACAGGCAGAGAATGGAGAAATCCGAGTATTCTCCCTGTGTCAAAATGAATCCGATTCTGACCTCTGAATCATCAGTGTGGGGAGACAGAGTGGAGAGAACGGCGTCAACAGTGAACTTTTAATGACGCACCTTATAACGCATGACTTTTTCGCACTCTTTGTTTCAATTTCACCCGTCAGATGACTGAAAGGAAACGAACCAGGCCCTTGTCGCAATTTACACAAATTCATTCACTGCGAGCGTATATACCAAATTTGAGCAACTAGGAGTGTTCACCTGTTTGGGACTCCACAACCAACATGTTTGACTGTGACACAGTGGTTGCAGTAACAATGGGAACAGTGTTTTTCTGCTAGTTCAGTGCATGTGTACGCATCCAAGTGCTCTCCAGAGTACGGCCAGAGAACTGAAGCAGGAGCCGGTGATGAAGTTCGCTTCGAGTGGAGCACAAGGAAGTTAGTTCATCAGCATAATCATCATCAGGAAAGCCGATTCTTGCTGAGACCACATTGATCCGGCGGCTTTCGTGCACCTGAGCTTTACGCGGTTGTGTTCGGCAGGACGTGCATGCCTTCTGTGTTGACGGAGACCGATTTTGCTTTGAATGCCGCGATCACAGTAGGTGCAGTCATAGATTTGAGGAGACTAATCACCTACTTCCTGTTCTGCACCTGGTCTGCCCTTGTTTCGAAGGCCTAGTTTTTATTCCGCCGCAGCTGGTTGCACACTTATGATTGATTGTAACTACTTCGTTTTTATCGGTGGACCCGAAACCGTAGCCTGCTATGAACTGTATCACCACAATACTTCTGCTGGATCAGCTGAAGTGAACATGTGATTGAAATTAGAGCGCTCGTTTGAAAGCTTAATCAATTCAAAATCTTCGAAATTTTGAACCCTTTTGGCTGTAATCAACGCTTGTTGGCAATCCAAAATATTCATTCACACAAAATAGGGATGAACAAATTAAACTTCAAATAACAACTTTTTATGTAACGTTTTTAGACAGTACCATGAGAGGTACGTTATGATCCCGAGTCACGATGAACACAAAACCAATGATTCGGAATAGCTGTCATATGTTTTGTACAACAATATACAGAAACCTTCATTTGCGAATTAAAGGGTACAACTACTGTTTGAACACGAAGTTGTATGAACAGAGCACAAAGTTTCGTGTTTTATTGTTCTTTGTCACGTGTTCCGTTATATTTAGTCTGATAAGTCACTTGCTAAGAACATCCACTTGAAGAGTTCACAGTGGTACAGTCTGGTCGTTCAGTTTGCCACAGGCAATTGTTTTTAGGCGGCGAATTTGTTTTAACATAAACGGAAGAGCTTCATAAGGCTTTACAACCATACAGAATAGTCACGTTGCCATAAGTTCGATTCCGTCTTTTGTAGGACCAACAATCGAAAAATACTCGATGCATAGGAGAGATCATATGAGAAGGATACGGTTGGCGGCATCTGAATTGGATTAGCTTGTCACAGTGACCGAAGCCAAGGGACGCCTGCGCTTCATACCATCACCCCAAATGGCTTGCGCTGCACCACTTGCGGTTCCACTCACACACCACGTATCCGTTGTAAACCCGAACAAAACCAGTAGGTGTGTTAGTGAAGTCTTTGTGTCCAGCCGGCCAATGCTGGTTAGCCAATTGAATGGCTAGCACGAAAAGGAAACCCTTATCTCTCGGAAAATAAACAGAGAGAGGGACTGCAATGACAGGATCATAACTGACAAGAAAGATATGCAAAATGTAATACAAGAAGCATTTTAGTCTACGAATGTATGTTAGTGCATTCTAGAGCGGATAAAGTTGAAAAACAAAATTCAATGTTGAACTACGAAAAGATCAGGCAAACGACTCATTATTCAGTACACCAGTAAAGCTCAAGAAAAGAATGGGTAGAAGACCGCGGACACTCAAGGTTCTGAAAACAGAAGCGGATTAGTTGCCAAACGACCATGGTCTTGGTCAGTGCACTCATTGACGAAAACAGAATGGATATGCTAATGTGACCTACCTGAGCCTAACCTACTCGTTGTCCCTTCGCCGACGGTTCACTATGAGTATGCTGGTCACCTACTAATCCCAAACGGCCAGCGTATTCGCGGCTGCACACATCGCAACGCCATATAGTCATGTCACCACGACCTATGGCACCGATGGTTCCATTGCGCAGTAACTGCTCGTTGAACTCGCGGACGCCCGTCCGAATTGTATTCCTCCAAGCAGTCCGGTTCAACGCTAAGTCTTCCCAACATCTAAAAACAATTTTACAACGTGAAAGACTTACCTGCATAGCATCCTGGTATCTCAGCTTCTGACCACGAGGAGTTCGCTTACCTGATCTCAGTTGTCCATATAGCACCTTTTTCGGGATACGGTCATCGCCCATCCAACGGACGTGAC
>JTDE01000908.1:157465-175101 GCA_014338405.1 Paragonimus skrjabini miyazakii
TTTCTGTGTTTGATCATCAGGCTAACTACTATTCATCAGTAATCAAATACCGCTCAACAAGTCAGTGATTTCTGTGATTTAAATTTGGAGAGAAGTCATAGTCGAGGGGTCATCGATTGGAGTTAACAGGACAGTAACTGTGTCCACTCAAAGCGATCGGGCAATCAGAGTATTGCTCACAAACGAAAGTGGTTGAACGTTCACATATGATAATTCGGTCGTGCCTAACGTGAGGTCAATGGCGCAATGGTAAACACGGTTGCCTCATAAACAGCGTATCCGTGGTTCTATTCCCGGCAGTGGCGATGATATGCACTACTGACGAGCTCTGATGAGAGCGAAACTCGAATCTAGTACTTCTGTTGCTCGAAAGTAGCCGACTGGAAAGTCTGGGAATGCGACAGCTGCGATCAATTGTGGGTGATGTTCGATCTATATGAGGACAGATTTGCTTGGTTCATTCGACAGCAATGCTTGCTCAGCAGGTCTTTACCTACTATTTGCTTGGCTTGCTCAGGTGTTGCTATAAACTCATTAATTACAAAACTGTTCGAATCTGCTACGGGAGTCAACTATGCAAATTACACCATACGTCTTCTAATCATTCAGACTTTTAATGAACTAGCAAAAAGACGTCCTGATAAAGGTTTTTTTTAAACCAAAGCTTTGGGGATACGGTTCCACTGAGGTTCACGTACGATAGGGCCTACAATTTGCAAAAAAACATTACAAGAACAAAACGCAGAGAGAAAATATATCACCAGATGTTGAAATTTTGATTTACACTTGTCAGTTGCTAATGTAATACCAACAAATTTTATACAAGTCGCACATAGCAAACAGCAAGTGAACGGACCAACCAAATGGTTTCGATCCTTCCAACACTAAAGATACAATCAGTTCTATCGCAAGGAGTTTACGTCAGTCCCTTCTGTGTACACAAAACTGGTCGATGTTGTCGAATTGTCAGCGTTTCATTAATGTTAGCATTTCCAGGTTGCGATTACGTATCACCGTTTTTAACAATATAATAATGTAGGCTAGGTGGCCGATGTCTTGCTCTGCAAACCTTGCTTAGATGACGTTGTGATTTTTGATACATATAAATAATGTGGCAGATTTTGTATTTTAGTTGAGACACAATTGCGAAACCCTCGGACTTCGACTGGATTCGAACTAGCTACAGAATCGGCATGCCCAAACAGAGTAAGTGTTACGGAGCCACGCCGATAACAGACAACGTTCACCTTTGGACTCTGGTACACACTCGTCCCATTGTCTTATATGGAATCCAGTAAGTGATCCAGAGGATCGACCACTCAACAAGGATTTCTCAAACAGTCCACGTTGGAATGCACCAACGCTACTGCTGAACTTGTACTACTTGTGAGTAGTGTGTCATTTTTTACGACGTATGTCCTTTTACTTCATTTTATATTAGTCTGAACTACATTCATTCAGACCTCACTGTATCCAGTGTGATGGAGGTCAACAGTTGTTTGCCATTCTTAAACAGTCTTATTACTTGACGTCAGGACCAGCAGTTGCAACAGTCTGTTTGAAGTGAACCTACATAGGGCGGACAATGGTTGCAACTCTGTACTTTTTCACCTGCTGTCTGTAAACGGGGATCACTAACAACCTTAATTAAAAAGTTCGTTCCCTTCCAGCGTTCGAACAATACAGTTAGAACACGGACAGTGATAGATGCAAGCACTTCGTATTGACTATGAATATGTTTTTATAGGTTTATAGGTTTATAGGTTTTTATGTCAAGTAATCAGAACCTTATTTCTCAAAGCTTAAGATATGGATACAGACGTGTATAGCCTACTCAAGAGCTGCTGGTGGATAACGGTCATTCGGAAATGTTAGTGAATATTCACAGTACGAACAAAGTATTAAAAGTATCAAGCTACTCTGTGCAAAAAAGGGATATATTTCTACTAACGTAATGCAAAGATAATCGGATGACCATGAACCGAAATCGGTAGAGTAATGCACCCATCCGGTTGCCCAATGAAGCATTCTACTGAGCACTAGGGGTTTGGCTGTCATTCGTATTGATACACACTCAGCCGATCAATCTGTCTCTTAGCTAACATACCAGTTTAGTTTCAGCTGCATTGACGTCTACACGAAAATAATTGATCTGTGTTCACATCAACGCGCGATGGAGCATAATTATGGGTGATTATCAACTGCAATGTCAAAAGCAACCTGGTGATTGTAGCCAGTTCAAAGAACCCGGTTTCATAGGTCGCCAAACACATCCTAGCAAGCGGTCACCTAGTGTCCTCTGTCAAATCGTTAAAAAGAGTGGTACACAATCGTAGCCTGGAAATGCTAACATTAATGAAGCACTGACAATTCGACAACATCGACCAGTTTTGTGTACACAGAAGGAACTGACGTAAGCTCCTTGGGATAGAACTGATTGTATATTTAGTGTTGGAAGGATCGAAACCATTTGGTTGGTCCGTTCACTTGCTGTTTGCTATGTGCGATTTGTATAAAATTTGTTGGTATTACATTAGCAACTGATGGGTGTAAATCGAAATGTCTTGCGACATACACTTTCTCTTTGGATAAAGAGACATCAGTCTTATAAGCTACGAGGACAGTCATCTTTGAGTCCACTTGCTGGCTGGCGATGTTAGCGTAAAGTCAACGGCAATGAATTTTCGTGCACAAAATTATCAGTGTTCAGAATATCCGAAAATATTCAGAAATTGTGAGGTCGTATTCGTGTCAATTTTCGCTATGTGACAGACCGCCACGACACAATTTTAGGGACCGTTTACGCATAATCTAGATCTTCGTTCTCAGTATGTCATGAACCTTTCCTGTGGAATGAAACCTACACTGATCAAGGAACTCATGTGACTACGTGGGATTGGTTACCTGCCGTATACCCATCAGTCGACCATGAACGCTTACGCGATGGATAACGATGTAAACCAAAAAGCAAGCACGCTTTCATACGTCTCAATAAGTCCCGTGGCCGTAACTTGACACATGGAAAAAAGAAGTCTTCACGTTGATGTCCACGCGTCTGTGTCTACGGCAGATTGGTCTGTTGTCGCAACTTAATGAGCATCAGACCAAGTAGAGGATTATCTGGAAAAAACCGAGATGGGCCTCTAAATCGTACGATCCGCGTCAAGCGGAAGTCCAGGATCCAAGTCAATAAACTGGAAGTCTGAGCTGCACGTTTTGGTAAAAACGGGATGACGGACGCTACAATGCCAATACAAAATAAACATGGCTAAAAACATTGAAGTGATTCATCGTATACAGGCCACAAGTTTGCAATGACTGAAATGTTTATCAATAATTTGCTGGAGAATCTTGGATTTTTTGCAGAAGGCACATCTCTTTCTTTGCTGTACGTTACTGTTCCCATAGAAGTAAGTCTTCCGGATTGGTTATCCAGAGAAGTTTGACATTTGCCTTCGGATTTCATCTTGTCAATTGCTATAATTGCATGTTTCCTAAACTTTTTAAACCCAGTGTCTGTAAACTGACCTAAATATCATACTGGAACCAGATCACACTGGTGGACCGCAACTAAGATGACAATGCCTCGTTTCAGGGAAAACAGCTACCGATGCTAAGACCCTTTTTGTACACTACAAATAAACCATACGAGGCACATATAGATTACTTAATATGATTAGCCGGAACTGGCTACATCTCGATGTACGCTTGTCGGTGCCGTTCCTATCAGCATACGAGACAGCCTGTGCGTTCCCTGCAATAAATATTCGGCCCCCATTCTCAACGCCTCTTTTTAGATATTACGTCTGATTAACGCGTATCTGTAAATAATGACAAATGAAGGCAGAACTGAAACACCTACAGCAATAGATCGATCGCGGTCTCCAAGCCTGGATGAACAGTACTCGGGGTAGTTGGCAAACCATCGCAAGTCCACTCTGGATATGGGTGACTTAGAAGTGACTGAGGCAAGACAAACCGCCTCATGCGAGTGGCGTAGATGTCTACTGGTCACAGTACCAACAGAACAGTACGACTAGGTACAGGCCACATTCCCGTACTGTGGCTGGTCGAGATTAGAACGAACAATGAAGGTGGTTTATCATATATGAACATTTGTCAACCGATAGGTTATAATGAGCCGGCCAAGCAACTCAAAATAGAAATCGACTACTGGATATACATCATCTGTTCACTTCGTTTCACCAATATTTTTGGAAAGGCATTTGTTGAAGAGGCAAACTAGCCGCTAGTGCTAATTAGTTTTAGTCATTTCCCACTATTCTGTCTATTGATCTGTTCTGTAAGGGATGTTGTGAACCACATTACACGTCTGAGACCTGTAAGTGACATTAAACTCCGTTCCAGGGAATTATAACGCCCAATCCAGCCTGAATTGAAAAATGTGTTTTGTTTATCTGTCGATGCCGATTGCCCACGAGATCTAGAATGTGCACCACATATTCACCAATCCACCATGTCTTATTTGCTCACACACGTAACCCTCATTCGTTTATTTCACTGTTCGCTAAATGTGGACTAATTTGTTATCGGTATGCGGAGGACGGTGAAATTGGCCTAGTCGTTCAATTACGTACACGGTTTGAACATCCGGCGACTGGAAAGTCCTTGACCAATAGGGCTCAGTGTGCGAGTTTGGCTAGCAGTAATCAACCACATTCCCGTATTAGTGTTTGGCAGGATAAGTGAATAGTGATTGGCAGAAAGGCAAGCACACATTGATTGAACTGTTCACACGAACATCCACCATTCATGGCCGGCCTTCGCTGAAATGATAGTCTAGGTTCTCATCTCACTTGAGAAACACTAGCACTTACTGTCTGCGTATTCCTTGCGACGTCAGTTGGCAAGTCGGCAGAAGTCTCAGATAAAGTATGCAACCCCTTTACCCGAGATAATTTCGATCAGTAGGCAGATATACCTACATGTTCTCTAACTGTTTGCCTTTCGTCCATGCAGATTTCATCTTGAGGTTGTATGAAATTATCCGTCAGTGACCGATTAATTGTCTGTCAATGGGTTCTAACCCTCACCGCGGAAATAATTCAGCAGACATCCCTTTCCATTTTTGGGCACACCCATCTGTACAAAATTGAGTACTAATGATGCGCGCGAAATGTCACTTATCTATTACTTATTTCATTTGACAAACTGTCATATATAATACCCAGTGCAACATATGTGTTCGTCCTACCTCACGTAAACAGCACGTGCTTGATACCTATGATAATGATAATGACTGGAACACTATTGCCATTGCTTTAAAAGTTCACCCAAGCACTGTCAGCTGATGAATTCTTCATAGACAAAGTAACTAAACGCGTGGGGAAGCACGGTCAGCATGAACGGAAACTCCTATGTGATGCTGAGGTTGATCAGTTAACAGAGTGGGTGAGTGGAGACCCTACTGTCAGTTTGTATCTTCTGCGACTACGGATGAAAGCCGATTACGAGAAGGATGTTTCTCATGGCATCATTGACAACTAGTTGAACGGGAAATAGACATCAATCAAAAAATTACACTCAGTCCGCGAGACTTTGAATACTGAATTGAACAAGTGGAGGAGGAAACCGTTTGCTCAAATGTTACAACCAAGTATGGCCGCGGGTAACTTTGTTACCTCAGCTGAAGAAAATGAAATGTGTTAAGACATTTTAGTTAGTTAGTCAACTTCAGTCTGGTCTTCATTCGCACCCGCGTAGGAGCGATACATGGACAGAAGGCACGCGCAACTGCTGCTAGCAGCCGAGAAAGCAGTGTTCACATTACTGGTACCATACTAGAATGAGGCTTGCTGATACATTCCATCAAACGTGGCTCGCATATTAAAGCAACTTAATAAGTATGGTTGTGGACGACGCTAGATATTCCTGAGGCTTTCTCGAAGGGTGGAAGTCAGTAATAGTCTGTAACAATGTACTGTGTTACACGGACGGTTCGAAGATCCAGAGTACATCAATTGAAAACCTCTATGACTGACGACCTACTCTCCAGTGCTGAACCCAGTGGATTTTGCGGAAAACGCTACATGTCCAACAGATGTACAGGATGTCACCGTCCAAAATAACACTAAACCTTCAAACGTGAGTTCCCTAAATCAGTAACGTTTGAGATGTCAGAAGTGTGATAACACTAACATGTTATCACAAAATATTAATAAGTTTCCAGTCGTTCTATTTGAAAGTACTCAACAATGAAGACTTCTGACTATGATAGTCTTTACTTATTTGAGCAATAAATACCTGATCATGCAGTAGTCTTAGTCCACTAGGTTTACCGTGTCATGAGCCCGAGTGCACAGACTTTGTGCTATTTCGGACGATGACATCATATACATCTGTTAGACAGACTGGAACGCTTGGCATTCAATAGTAATCATACCACGTAATCTTTGCACACGGGTTCAAATCTAATACAATCATCACAATGCAATCGTCATACGTACGGATACAAAATCCGAGGTCTAAACTACTTCATGAGAATTCCAACTGAATGGCTTACCCGAAAGGCTTACGGTAATCCTAACTTCCAGGACGAACATTTGCAGACCACAAAGCGCTATAGTTTCGGGACCACCAATCGTAACCGCACGCTTACATCCAAC
This sequence comes from Paragonimus skrjabini miyazakii, assembly GCA_014338405.1. Classification (NCBI taxonomy): domain Eukaryota; kingdom Metazoa; phylum Platyhelminthes; class Trematoda; order Plagiorchiida; family Troglotrematidae; genus Paragonimus; species Paragonimus skrjabini miyazakii. The sequence continues at coordinate 164,092 of JTDE01000908.1, forward strand.
CAGGAGAGCTAAGGCAGTTCACACAGTTGAAAACAGTGTGAGTGGTTCAATTGTGTTTTACATCAGCCGATCAACTGTTGTATGTATTATTATCTATAAAAGTATTTTGGAATCAGTATAAATTCGTAACCGTATCCACAGCCTCCGGTCTTCTGTTTCTACTGCGTTGAGACTAGCATTAACTGTTGTTATTTCCACGAGTTCGATTATTACAAATTAGCATCTCGTAATGAAGCATCCTATAAGTGAACGACTGAACCTGCAAAACAATCCATCCGAGATTGAAGAGTGTTTGAAGTATTTCCAGCTAGGATGCTGCAATCCGAATTGCGGCAAACAGGATCGGTCAACCTTACGTCTCAATGCTAATGGGCGTGACCTGTTGTCCTTGATGGAGAATTTGGCCTTCCCGGTGATACCAGCAAAGCCTCCGTTTAATAACCTGAAGCGGTTGTTGTTGAATCATATCTTTTCTGTCGACTTCCAAGCCACAGAAACAGCCAGGTTCAATTCTTTGATTGGGGACAGAGAATGTCATGCCAACGGTTCACTCTACAGTCGGACAAACAAGCGGCTAGATGAAAGTATGGTGATTGGTTCAAGGAGGAGCTTCTCGACTGTTTAATAGTAAGGTCAGTATTGTCACTTTCTATTGAATGATACCTGACAAAAGAGAACTGTTTTTTTCGGAGGCTTGTAAGATTTGTGAGCAACATGATGATCTTGCAGCAGCTACCTCCGAAGAGTCAACCATACAATCTCAAAATCGCCCATTCTGATCGATGAATCCGTTTCACGATAAGTGCTGGCAGCGACACAGTATTAAACAGTCCAACTCGGCGATTACTCCTAATTTTGTGACCTTAAAAGACGTTTGGCCCGCGAACTTTTTTATTGCATGAACTCCCGTACAGGTTGTGTTAAAATATAGGGCAGTGATCACGTACACTTATTTGCATGACTGACGTATATTCACATACATTCAACAGCAACATAATGTCATTCGCTTTAGTGACATGTGCCCCATAGTGTGCACACACTGTTTCAAAAGTCGCTTCTGGTCCCTCGTTTTCCTGGTGTTAAGACCTATCCTTTAATTCTTGAGTGTACTATACTACTCGTAAACGAAGCTGCATGTTATACAAAACTAAGACGGTGAATCGAAGTTTGTCTTTTGGTGACGTCCATCTTCCTTCTACTCATCATTGTTGTGATGTTATCTGCTACGCATGCTGAAGGACATACCACGTTTGAGAAGTCTGTCGGGGACCCAATTGCCACTTCTCAAGGGCAGAACAGATGATTCACAACGATGACACCAGCCTCATCTGCACACTGCAGGTGAAGCAGGTGCACCGTCAGTTTTTATACTTACGGTTAGGGTTCGTTTCCTGGAAGCAGCAGACCTTCATTGCGGACACCAGAAGCAGTGAATCTATTATGCTGAACGATACACTGGATTCCGTATGTCCGAATGCCGTCATACAACCAACCAATGCACAGATCCGCGACGTTACCGGTCACCGCCTTCTGCTACACGGTGAGACGATCCAGTTGCAGGACAGACCCCATGCTCCTGTACAGTAACCGATTTCCACTAGCATTCCGTTCATTTCGGGTTCGAAGGAGATATTGACGTTTGATCACTGGGCAGTTGAAGCACCGTTTGATAAAACACATCTTCATAAACTTATCTTGTGTTGTTCCTTCATTTCCATTAAGATGTCAGTGCAGCATTCAAAACTGGAGGTTGGCGATGATCTGATCTTTTTGAAACGTCGTGTGTTGCCATACAATCAATGAGGTGATGTGCTCAAAGCGCTACAGAAAATGGAACGGGACAGCATCATTACTAGAGTGACTCCGTCTGTTTGGGTAACCCAAACTGCGATTGTTATAAAAGGTGATGGAATAACATCACGGATTTTTGGCGATTATCGGTTAACGTTGAATTTGTGATTATGGAGATGTGCACCGATCACGACTGAGCCAGAAGATTTCATGAAGCGCACGCACGACTGTGAGCACTCCCCCAAGAGTGACTAAGCAGACATACGTGCAGGTTCCACTGGTCGTGAATTCAAGGCCATGACACACGTCAATACACCCTGTGGTCCGTTCCAACAAAATCTCCTGTCCTTTGGGCTCCACATTTCTTCCAGCATCTTTCAACAGAGTGACCTAGCAGGAGCCCGATCACATTCCCATTTGGCTAGTGAAGAGGTTTTTTGAAAAGAACTGGTCAGTTAGACCCTATAAACGTCTTTTCATTACTATGGAACTGGAATTCTTCAGCTCCACAATGGATTCCAACGCCTACTGACCGGATCCAAGCTGCTTCAAGCCGCTGGGTTTCACGGAGACGGCAAATGACCAGGGACACTTAAGGTCCATCATGCGATGCCTTCATTACCATTCCAGGTTCATTCCAAATTTTGTGATGAAGATCCAGTCTTCAATACTCGCTCAGTGATTCGACCCGCGAAAATGAACACAAGAATATGAGAACTTTAAGCGCAGCATTACACAGTTAGTTGTTGAACGTTTTGTGCTGGCAATGTCCTCGGCATCCAAGCGCACCACGCTGACAACGGATGCTTTCTAAAGTTGGAGTCAGGGCTTTACTGGAAAAGGAAGGGTGTCCCGTTACCTGAATCTTCCGTCTGCTCATTATCGCAAAAGGAGAATATTCGCAGATTGTTTCAGTACTCTCCAGATTCCCGTGGAATTCATAAGAAGTCAATTTTGCAAACAGCTGTTTTCGGTAGTTCTCATCAGGCTATTACAGTTACATAGGGTAAGTGCGAGTTATATATAAAAATTATCACGTGTCAAATTGGTCATCAAAAATCACAAGAGTTGCACGAATCACAGTCTACTGGGGATAGGAGTGGAGATAGGAGTGTTGGTGAATGTGCTGGAGTGTTACACATGCCTGACATGAGTTCATCAGTGTTGAGAGGCTCACGCTTGCTCGGATTTCAAGTGGATGTGGAATGATTGGCCATGGAAGGTGGAGGGTTTGTACGAATTGTTTTTTGGCACATAGGCAGGATTTGTGGGGTCTGATAGCAATGGCCTCGGCCGTTGATAATAATCGCACTCTGACAGGTCTGCAGCAGGATTGACGAACCTTGTAGTTGACTTGGAACGCTTCATCCGGATTTATTTGATGGCCAGTGTCAAGTAAGTGGGAGCCAATCGCACTGGAAATAGGCTTTCTCGAACCGTTGCGGAGCCACTTCGGTAGGTGTTCACGAATCCTCTCCGATGGCCGCCTTGTGTTCCTCCCAACATAACCTGCTTGGCAACAACAGGTGAGAGAGTATATACAGAAAGACGAAGAGAACTTGGGCAAATTATCCTTAAGGCGTGACACCAGTACAGGGCAGGTGTTGAACGACACGATAAGTCTCGCTGCAGGGTAGGCACTATCGACTGCGTTTGAAAGTCTACGGTTAATTATTTCACTGTTAACCTCACCTCTATATGAGAGACAGATGAAAGCGGGCTTTTTCTCTGCTGTCTGGACGAGATCAGGTTTCGTACCGGAATGCAGATTTTTGTCTATAAATTTCTCAGGGTGTCCATTTCCAATGAGAGTCTCTCGAATATATATCATTTCCTCCTGGAGAGTGACACGTGATAATTTTCATATGTAACTCGCACTTACCCTGTGTAATTGTAATAGCCTGATGAGAATGACTGAAGACAGCTGTTTGCAAAATTGACTTCTTAGGACTACTCGCAGACGCAGAAAAAAGCCCAGTGTCTTTTGGACCGTTTGACGATTGCACAAGTATCTGTTTGGATCAAATTTTACGATCGTCACGAACCACCAAACACTACAACCTTTGTTCGATTCGAATAAGTCCATTGCGAGATCTACGGCAGCCATGGTTCAGCAACGGAGCATCTCTCTGGTCACCTACAACTACGACATTCTACATCGATCTGATAAAGTGATCGCGCAGGCTGACTTTGTAGCACGACATTCCCGATTCTGTTGACGAGCTGATCGGCGTTGTTGAGTTGGTGTGACGGGATTCGTGTAGCTTCGAATTGATAGTTTGTGTGTTTTCGTTTGCATCAGTGATGAGTAAAGCTGTCTGGGGCTACTCTTACGGCTGCCTGCAAACTCGTGGGTCACTGGTTCACAGGCCTCAGCAAACTCCGAAAGTGTCGGTTGACTTTTGCTCCTTTGTCGTTGTCTCAACCGAACGACAGTCACTGTTTGTAAGGTTGACGCTAGCTTTCTGTGTTGACTGGCGGACCCGACGACGTTCTAGTTAGCCAGGACAATAGATTCTGGGATTGAATGTGAGCCGTTCAACTTTGTTGGCAATAGCGAGGTTCTGTAATTCATTAAGGCTTCGATCACAGCAACTTCCCACGATATACCGTTCTGTACCCGAGACTGGATCACTTTAAAGTCGATATGAAAAAGGCCCGTAGAAGCAAAAGTAGGACACTGATCATAAAGACTTGATATAATGGGAATAGATAATACACTCATTTTTATCCCAATGCACGCAGACTGTTGTGCTGATTTCTCATTAAAGAATATATTCCCAGTCGTCACAACATACATTAGCTCAATTAACCGTAAAACTGAACTTAACCAAAGCCGCGATATGAGACCACCACAGCGTACGCACATGCGCTCGTTTACCTAGTTACCGAATAGTTTGCTCAATAAAGTGGCTCATTTAGTGGACTTGTATTATTCACATTGATGTTGAATGCTTGACTAGGGCCGGTTATCGATCAACCGTTAATATTGTAACAACCGATTTTCATCTTTGTTCACCATGGGGGGCAGCCGAAGGTGCATTTTATACTCCAGATTATCATTACTGGTTTATGCTTATGTCAACCACAAAGGCACCAGCGGGAAAAGGTGAGTAGAACAGATAAGAATGATGAAGACCACATATATTCGTGGCCCACACTTGGTGCGCATTCCTTACAGAGTTCAAAAAAAGATAAGGTTATTTTTGGCATTTTAAGTTATGATTAGTTGAAACAGGCAAATTTGTCGTTTTCAACTTCATACAAGTTGACTTATAACTAGCATCATTAAAAAGCGACAAGCCAGTCTTCCAGTAGTGCGGGGGTCATTGTTCCTGTTCTACAACGGTCTATCAAGTTTTCGATGTTTCTGTCGTTTTATATGCTTCATAAAAATTTAATCACTGATCATGTAGGCTGTTTTGTGCGTACGAGGATGCAACATGTTTGATTTTCACCGTTAGTGGGCCAAACGATATTGATCATTCTTTTCATCTCTGTCGTTTAGACTACGACGTATTTGTTTGTGTGCGCACTCCACCTTAGTTATCATGTGTGTACTGTCAATGTGACGTAAGCATTTAACGTTGATTTTGACGTCATTCGTGGATGTGCTATATGTATACTGCTGGTTGAACAGCGTCAAAAAACATTTGGTAAGGAAATTGATTCGGTTCTCTCGATAGGTCTGAGGTCAAGTTATTTGTGAATCCAAGTAGACAAGTTCACTCTGTGGTACAATCTAGAAGCAGACATACAGACTGGTTTGACGTAACTGCAATATTTGTTAGCCAAAAAAACCTCCTAAGGACTGTCAACGCCAACTACATTTTTGCTGATTTACACTGATCTGAAATTGTGAGGGTCAAAGGTTGCTTAGTCAAATGTCATCTATAGCGCTGTTCATTCCAAGTTTTTGTTTTTTGTTTGATCTTGAAGTGCTCTTTTATACTAACAGAAACCAAGCACTTGAGAGTTTTCATATCTGCAGAAATGCAACAAATTCAGTAATCGTTGTCATCAGTATAAACAGCTCAATGCAGATTTACTGAAAATTGAAACACCTTTCCCTACTTTTATAAGCCTTTGTGAGACCACGGTCCTCTTAGAGCGTCCTCTTCAGCAGCGGACATTCCATTTTGTCGGCAAGATACGCATCATTGTGTTGCCGATGTCTGACAGACTAAGTCCCTGTGACGCTGCTACGCCGTGCTCCAATACAGGCTGTTTAAACAAGCTGCACTGCACAGGTTTGCCTCTTTGAGGCACCTTCCTGTACACGCCATGGGTCATACACCTCTGACACGTTGGCCGCGCGCAAAGTACAAGTGTGTCCTCGTTCATTACAAGGATGCAGCTCATTCATTTGCTTTAGTGACATGACCAATTGTTTGTCAGTTGATGCTCGTTGCCAAGATCAGCTGAACTATCGCCTTTTAGTACCGACAAGCAGAGAGAGTAACACGGCGACTGAAAGACGCGTGCACAGTTGACCAAACACTGAACAAAACAATTCTAGAATAGTGTTTTCCAGTTGGTCAGCATTCAGTAGGTTATTTGGTGCAGAATTTCTGATGAAGCCTTTTACATTTTGAAGAAGAGCGAGCTACGAACAAACCAAATCCGGATGACGCTTCCAACACGCTACCAGAAAGACTGCAGATACTAAGGTACAAATCGTCCCACAACTGTGAATCCAGAAAAAAATCCGGGGTCCAAACCACTTCACGGAAATTTCAACTGAAAAGCTTCCCCCAAAGGGACAACTGGAAAACAGGCCCCCAATCGAATCAGCTTAGCAAGTGGATTTTCTCTTTGGGTCCACCACATATACAGAGACCACAAGGAACATCTACAGACACTCGAACACGATGCAATATCTGGGAGCTACTTTGCAACGTGTTCGTGTATAATGGATTACCACAGATTGCGCAAGATAATGCTGCATTTGTTGACTTCATTCAACGAGGACAAGGAGGTATTGGCTCCGTGTGACTTTGAAGGTGTGCGTACATCAAACCAATGACATTCAGCAATATCCTCAGGCTACATCTGGTTAATCTAGAAAATCCAAAAATAACCTTGTTATCAATAATTGTTTCTTCAAAAAAGGACAGTACCCTTCTAACCGTGATCCACCAGTGTTTTAGAAATCCAGTATATTTCTTTCAGCCCGAATTGTGCAAAACATTTTTCAATTTCCAGAGCACAACGCATCTCAGTCTGGACAACAGTTCTGAACCGGCAGTTCACCCTGACCTCGCTTACTTTCATCACGGCATCCATATATAGAAAACATGGTCAAATAAATCATGTCGACAAGAAGTGAAACCAGATGGCTGAATAACAAAGCCACAAAACTGAGACATGCCCAGCTACGCTTATTTTTTTGTGTGGCCTGGCTATAAAACGTCACGTTAAGGTTCAAAAACGGCGCGGTAAATCTAAAACCACAGTATGACATGTATAAGATTCTGTGTGGAAATTGTTAGTTTTCGATCACTCTCTCAATACTTACCGAATCCATTTCGCTCATGGATGCAGCTGTTACCAACTATCATTTGATGAAAATATTGTCGTGTTAGCACAATCCGTTTAGGGACTATCGTATTTTTTATTCGTACGTTTTCACTCATCGACGCATATTGGTTGCCGGTCCAGTGTGGTCTTTCAAGTATTGAAACAGTTACAGAGACTGGTAGCCAAAGCCCGGTGTTATCGATCGTGGACCGTGGTGGCCAAAACACTGGGACAGTGGAGACAAGCGGGGTGACCTGAGATATACGTTCGTTTCCGTTCTTATTGGGAAGGCTGTGGTTATGGGGGTGTGTTGGGTGGGCTTGCTTTCAGATAGTCCCTTTCGCGGAAGCTTTTCAGGTGGACTCCGGATTTGTTTCCGGGTGAATAATTTTTGGATTATATGTATGTAGAAATTGATGTACTTGATCCTAAACCGCGTAAACTTTTGCGCAGACGTTTAGATTTATAGTTTGGCAAAGAATGCACGGATACTTAAGCGGATCTGAGTCTATATAATGTACAGAAATTTCAGAGAGAAGGAGGAGGACGAATAAAAGACATGAAATAGAAGATTTTGGCATAGACTGTTATCGAAATTTTCGAATTGCTACGACAGTTTGCTCAAAAATTACGCTTACCAATCTTTCACGAAGTTATTTTCTATCAACTGACCAAACAGCCAATAGATATTCACAACTTAGGTGCTGGTAACCTCACATCTCATTGTTTGCGAGAAGTCGTTTAGTTGATTTTTGCTGTGTTGATGCCGACTGCCAAATCTAAAATTTTGCATTCAGCACAGATGCTGATTAGTTAGCAATGTTGGTTCTCATCTCAACAGTTCTGTTCCTTTTCCGTCAGTATACCATGGGCGCCTGAATACATTCGATGTGAAACTTCCAGCGATTAGTATAAACAGAATGACGAATTAGCAATTAATGCTGGCGATTCAAGGTGATTCCGTTCCAGACCTATCCAAACTCTCATTCTGTTACTGAACCTTCCAAACATGTCGAACACTATTTTGGTACTACCAATTTTAGCCATTTGCACTAACTTGTCATGCAGTCCTGCCTACATATACAATGGAGTGAGGATGTGTGACCGAATTGTTCTATTCACGAGTGGTTAAACCGAATGGAGTGTCAGACTGAATATAAAAAGCTGGAAAGAACCGTCAAGCACAAATAGTGATTTACGCATTCGATGCTCTTAATGACATATTCCGTCTCAAAATCATTATTTATAGACTAACATACAAATAAATACCTCTGTTTTTGCTGTATTAGACATAGCGGAAAACAATGCTTGTAACACTCACGTTGCTTGTTCACAACATTTGATGTCATGATTAGAATGAGGAGTGAAGATTGCGTGACTGCAACCGTTGGAGGATAAAGTCGTCTGGGACTTTTGAGGATTTTAAAGATGTGACCGAAGCGCTGACAGCCAATATCACCTTATTAGTTCTGTAGACATTCTTAAAAGGCAGTGTCAAGGCACTTACGGATATTGCGCGAAGAGTTCCCCGTCGCGGAGTAAACGCTGTTCGTCGAAATTGACAATCTCACTGATCACCAAAAGACAATGAAGCAATTTAAGAGCATCCTACTTGGATCCTATAAGGCTATGGAATGCCTCAACTCGGTATATATGAGAGGGAACGAGAAGAATATGCACCGGGTTTATGGAAGCCAGTTGTGTACTTGAACTGACTCTCTGAGAGGATGAAGTCATCCTTAAGATCAACATTTCAACATTTCATTTTTTTTTACTTATAGTAAAGTAGTCATGAAAAAACTATCGAGTAGTGTACCTTAACTCCAGTTAATGCCATACAGTATAACCGGTGCGTGAACAGGTTGGTTCCATCATCATGTGTCAACAGTCATTATACGAAAGAATGAATGATTTCAATCATTAATGCGAGATGTGCTGAACCGATCTGAGCGAGAAAGACCCTCGATTACTATGGATCAGTGAAAGAAATAAACGTTCTACGGCAGCGGTCAGAGACTACATGATAAAGATAACAAAAACCTCTTCATGGGTAGAAAAGGCAGAGTTGCAAGTTTGGAAAAACTTCGAATGAACTGCTTAGATCTGTATGTCGCAGCTTTCAAAATCATACTAGCAGCGTTTTCGGAAATAATTTACAGAAATCGTTTAGATAATGTTTAAAACACAACACGGTTCACGTCAGTCGATATGTACGTCAATTTACTTGGCACTCGCCAGTAACCAGTCAATCAATTTCATTATTAGACAAAACAAAAAATCACAACCGTTGCTAGGCGTTTCTCTACACACCCAATTACGACTAACCATATAGATAAAACGTACGCACACCCCATCTGTCGACCATTAAGACCACACATCTGTCTCGTAATAACCCAGCGTCTCTCATCTGTCTTTTAAGATTCCTTGTCGTTTCAGTGCTTCTCAGATGGCATGGCAGTGTTTACAGATTTTTGAAGCGATCCGATTGTAGATAATCAGAGCTATTGCTAGACTCGAACCAGCAACAGAAAGAGCATTCTCAAATATGACAAGCGTTGTGTCAGCTGAGCTACTATGCTATGTCAACACTTCAAAAATTTCACAGTTGCACTCACGTACCCGCTCAACGCATGACTGAACCAGTATAGTTTTCCTCCAAACGATATAGTTAACCAAGGTATTTGTAAACGGCTTGTACTCGACCGTTTAATTGGTACACGACAGTTAACTTGATCGTCATTATTGCTGAAAAGAAGGACAAAAACAATAGTAACCATAAAACAAAATTAAAATGAGCCAAATTATTTCACCACCAAGTTGATTATCAGAAGAGTGTCACTGGACTTTTCTGGGACACTATTAAGCAGGAGCTTGTGGAAAGATATTTTCGCGTATACTTTCAAGTGGATTATGCTTCCACTGCTTGCAATTAACACCTAACGTCATACACGTACCATCCCTCTATCTTTTGAAAGGCTGACCAGTCTTAGAGAAAATCACTAGAATGGAAGTTTATTTAAGATTGGGCTCTTCATGATTGCTACAGATCCCGTAGCACAAATTGTAAAGTAAGCCTGTAGCCATCAAAGAACATCACTAGTATTATTGGGTGATTTAACAATGTAACGTAAATTATCGCAGTTATCTTTGATGACAACGAAAGGAGTCAGCTGTAACACAATTAGTGAAATTGTCCGATCCGGCAATAATAACAATAGTTTTGTATAAAAAAAACAGACACTGTCTGGTTCTCGAATTCCTCAAAATTTGATGCACTTCCCGTTTATGGTAGTTTATTCGGTAGAACGGTTGAGATTTTATTGTACCTGATTGAGAAGGGCAAAGATACTTCCAGTTTGACTTTCTGTCTTATTATTAGACAAATGGTGAGACAATGAGTGTTAGCACACCTCATCTACGGTCTCATGATTACAGCCGGATAGAACTCTTGTGACATTTGATAGAGATGTTCGACTGATATTACTGGTTGAGTTAATCAGTAGATGTAATTCACTTCGTAGTATAGCCTACATGATCGTCTCAACGAGGGCATACTTATAAGATGGAACTAGTTTGGAGTCGCCCATGATGTTGTCTCCCACTATCTAAGATGAACAAAAGGTAAACACGAGACAATTGATTACATTTGTGAGCTCATTGAAACGAGCCACACTACTCTACCTCTACCTAGTGATATTC
>JTDE01000908.1:184410-202315 GCA_014338405.1 Paragonimus skrjabini miyazakii
TTTCGTATTCATGTTTGTCAGCTAAAATTCCTACACCGAAATCTGGTGTAATCGTATCGTTTTCATGAATTAATACGGGTTGCCAATCCCGATCACCTCACCTCATCAATAAAGTGTGATATTTGAAAGACGTTTCAAAGATACGTGAGAACTATTAGGAGCAGCATGCGGATTCATTCAGATGAATGTTTGTAAGCCGCATTTCCTAATTTGGTATACTACCAAACGAAGCCAAACGTGGTTAAATCGTTAGTAGAAAATCACTCTATGGATTACAAACTGATATGGTGTGTGCACGATACAATGTATTTCTGATACCAGACATCCAGTTCAACAAAAAGTAGGTCAGCAGTGGAACTAACAGTTATTTTCAGGTGTATTATGCGTGTGGTTGTGTTGGTTATTTTCACACTATGTCCTCGTGTGACGTCAACTCTGCTTGTGGTGTAAGTTAAGTGCTTGCTAGTAAAACTGGTGACCATGTAGAATGGACGATAGCCACCATCGTTTGGAGTCGTTCATTTACACGTAGCTAAACATACATACTCTGATTATGATATAAGATGAACATGATTGTCAAGTAGGTGAGGCAGCATTAGCCCATTTTAGAGGTGTGCCTCGATAGTTCAAATTCCAGAAGTCAGTAAGCGATCACGGACGTGAAGTAGCTGAGTTACTTGGTCGTCTAGTTACGATAACAACTCCATTCAGATGTGCGCTTCCATTTAGTCGGTTGTGAAGTACCTGTTTTTCAACGTGAATTTCAACTTTGGTTGAAATCTGTTAGCTTTCCAGTTTCTGATGTGCAAGATAGATTGTGAAAAGTTACGTGTTCCTCGATGTAATTTGCTTACTCGTGAGTAGTTGGGGATTTTCGTTTTATACAAATTAAACATCACCAACAACTGATTGCAGTTGTCTCATTCCCATGGACTTTCTAGTCAACCCATCATGGGACTGTGATAGTTGCAATCTGTTGTGAATGATGTTCAACTTGTATAATGTAATTTGCATAAACAACTCGTTGATTGTCATTGACTCGCCAGCACTGATGCTGTGGCCCATCACTCGTTGAGCAGTATGCTCGAGTCGAATGATATTGGGGGCAGCATTGAATTCGTGGTTGTCACATGTTGGGAGTTATATCATGTGGCTGTCCGTACTGACGCACCCGGTCGCAATGGTGTAAGCCGATAAGCGCATTCGTTCGGTCTTTCCAGATGGATAGTACACTAATTGGAAATGTACTATTTAGCAAACAGTTGTCTGTTGGTGAAAATTTGAATGAATACTTTGTTAAAATTCAGTGTATGATTGACCGTGATCATATTTATCGTCATCTATAGCAAATATACAATTTGAGTAGTTAATTTAACATAGTGCTGAGAAACATCAAAATCATTAGGGGAAGTTCTCATCTGACGGAACGATGTCTTGCAGTCTTGTCGTGTAGATAGGAAATCGGTTGAACCAAAAGTCGTTTTCGAAACTACCTAATTTCAACAGTGGTTTACCGATTACATACGTTGATGTATTAAATTTAACTGTCGAAAGTCACTGTACAGCGTTGCCTTTCACAGTGGTTGAACACCAACAACTTCATTTAATGAATTGCCCAATTTGTTCACACAGCCGTTTGGGGATCACGCGATAACTTATTTTCACCGTTTTAGGTTTGCTGTATTGTTGCGGTTGATAGAATGAGTGTCTCCGAGATCTCCGTTATGTAACAATTGTTTATGCACCTCTTTTTCTTCGTATCGCATTCGTATTTGTCTAACTGCTTAACGACTTAATTATGAGCCAGTGTCGATTGTGTGTTGATGGATTTGACGCTCATTAGGAGCGTCAGTTTTGTACCGCGAATAAAGAGCATGTGTCCAATTAAGCCACTGAAAGTGTTTCATCTATTACGGTGCATATATTGCTGATCGGCTCGTTCTGTTTCACCCGATTAGACTGGATCTGGCTTGAACTTTCGGGGGTTTGTCGGTCGGATACTTGTGTATTATTCACAGACCGAAAATGCTTTCAACAAAATCCTTAGTGAGCATTTTACATTGAGTCATTATTTCATCAAATTGTGATGGTTTCGCATGTCAGAAGTGTGACTGATCGGACACTGGGTGGATTGTTTCAACGCAGCGGTGAAGGCCTGTTGGAAAGTCCACTGTGAGCAGATGGCGGACAACAAGGACGACAGGAGTAGCCATTCCTCAAGGAAGTCAGACCAACGGGCGACACATGGTAGACAAAATGACATGAAGGACTAGACTGAGGACACGATTATTTCAACACAAGCGGAATCATCTCTACATGACCACAGATTATGTTCGAAGCTTACAGCGAATGAATTGTAGACAGCATAAGTGACCGGATGAGCCGTCGTCCAACGAGACCGGACCGACGGACGAGGAATGACAGGCAAAAAAAACCGTCAGAGGCGTCTGTCACACATAAACCAGGCCGAAGTGCACACGGCGTATGAGTGGAAACCGCTGGCGTGTTGTGGACCGGAATACTAGTTCATAAACGCGGGCGCGCGTGTAGCGTTAATCGACCTAGTTTAACGATAAACATCGTGCTTTATTGCACGATTTTTTGCTACAAAATCAGGAAATACAGCTTTTTGATACAAGGTCGAATTTTGTCGAATAAGGGAGAGAGCGCAAAATAGGTCCATTGGAAAGCTGTTTCACTTGATGAAAACCTGAGATTAGTAAAATGTGATAGTCCAACCTTCCAAGAAAGCTTGTGGACCATAGCAGACTATAGCTCAGGTTCGTAAGTAGGAAGGGCCCAATTACGATCAGTCTCGAGTATTCTGACTATCTTGATACCATTGATCTATCAATTATCAATCAGGAAAGGCCTCTGCGACTAAGCCATTTAGAGAAAATAGCTTGATTGGTGAAACACGTTGTTACCCCCTAACCAAATGTATCGCCAACTGTAACGTGGTTTGTAACGCCAAATGAGCTGACCGCATCCATGCCAGCGCTGTGTCTACAACGGTTTCAAGCGCGACTGTTGCTCTTTTGGCAAACTAATCAGTCTGTCAGTAAGAAATATGCTTTTCACGGTGTTTACCGGGTGCCATGGAATCAATGCAAAATGTGGAGATTCCGATTGTTGACCGTTGTCTAGGCCAGCATTATCCATTTGTGGAACCCTGGTTCCTGAACCCGGAAGAAATTAGTTCGGGTGCTTAAACTCCCCGATGCCAGTCAAACCCACAATTTGGAACAGTGGTTACGTAACTTCTAACTGATACGCAGTCCGGAATCTCCACTGCCCAACTTTTTTACTCGCCTGGTTACTGTCCTCATATTTATTGTGTTGTAATTAGCTCGATAACCAAATACAGAAAACAAGTCTAGTTCGTTACTTTGTTGGTCTCATGACTTCACTGGATGTTCTCAAACGGCTTGCCATCAGGTTAAAACTACTAAAATGAGTCAACTAGCTGAGCAAATCTTAATAATGGTGTCCCTCAAACGAGTACAGTCTCAGTCGGATCACTGCATAGACAATCATGGACACGCCTATCCTCCAGCCTCACGCACACCTTGCTGTTTGGTTGCAAGCAACTTACAACAGCTGTCACCGTCTTCTCGCTTGTGGGCCAATCAATCATTCGATTGTTAGCAGGCGTGTTCTGATTGGCTGTTGTTCTGATTATTGTTGCGTGGGTTCGATATACGTTTACTGGCATGCGGATAACAACTGCAGATTAACACCAAGGCTGATTTGACCAATGAAAATCAACGTCACAACTGAAACTGCCATTGATCACAGTTATGATTGGTCAACTCCGGCTGAATTACCAACAGCTGTGAACAAACGATCTAAGCCGTCACCTTGGTTAGTTTCACCACCGCCGATGTTGTCGGCGGACTTTTAAACTCCCGATTAACTTTTTCCATCGAACGAGGACAACAGTTAGGAATAAGAGTTTGAATATCTGATTGTCAGCTCTGGCCCGATGGCTAGTGGAGGATCATCACTGCCGGTTGGCATTGCAGACACTGATGCTGATATGACTACACCCACATTGGAATGCATACTGAGAATGTCCATCAGGAAATTGCAAATTCTACGGAGTCGGTTACAGCCTGCATCAGAAGTCAGTCTACTACGGCAGACTTCAACCGCGACCACAGCGGACAGTAGATCGAATCGCATAGCCTGCTCTCAGCGATCCGTAACTAATCGAGGTCTTTCGCTTGGCTCACAAACTACAGGTAACCTGTTACTCCGCAGTCTCATCATTACGAGGATTGGCAAAAAAGCTCGTTCGATTCTACTCCATCAGCAGGCACAATCAGGACCAGTATCTGCACAACCGGCAATTGTTCCACCCAAGCCTGTCATCAGAATAGAGACCACAGAGATGACGCCTGTGCCCGATTCTGTGTCTGA
This sequence comes from Paragonimus skrjabini miyazakii, assembly GCA_014338405.1. Lineage (NCBI taxonomy): Eukaryota > Metazoa > Platyhelminthes > Trematoda > Plagiorchiida > Troglotrematidae > Paragonimus > Paragonimus skrjabini miyazakii. Next base: position 188,833 of record JTDE01000908.1, read on the forward strand.
CAATCTACAAGAAGGGCAGGGGTCAGGCTCATCGGTCTTCCACTCCTGTGAAACCAGAGCTCCAGGGCAGACGAGTGATATCAATCCAAAACGAAATTATCCCATATACATGAACGACATCTGTCTAGAATCTAAGCGACGTAAACTCGATTCACTATCATTCAATTCACCAGTATTGCCAGAAACCCATGATGATGTAGACAGTGAAACTATTTTATCAGACCACGCTGACGTTTACGATTCAGTACGGCGCTGTGATAACAGGGACTTACTTGGTCATCAATATATCTCAGGAGTTACTCACTCGGACCGTGCAATCAAACACTACCATCACCAATCCGAACAGCAACCGCTACCAAAATGTGATCAGTCAAGATACACTAATATGGATGTTCTGAATGCCCGTCCAGACAAAGGTGATAATGTGTCCGTCAGAATGTGTTCAAACTGTGATATGAATTGTGGTGAAGACAAAATATTTCGTAACACTGACGAGTCTCGTAATGTTGTGATAAACTGCATTTCCCCTCGTCTTGTTGACGGTGTAAGTTGATTGTACAGAACATTTGTACGTGTGTAAAGTCAGTTAGTCAATCACTTTTTAATGTATCCCAATTTTGTTGATTGAACTGGATAAAGAGAACTCAGGATTTCCGATTGCACGTCAGTCAGTCCCAGAACCTGGATGATAAAATCATTGAAACACTTTGTTAGACTACTTCCTACCGCGGTAATACTGTTGTTTATTTTCTTTCGGTCTCTTCCCATTCTCATTGGTCAATCTGACATGTGATAGAGACCGAGGTGTAGTGACTATCTTCGATTTCCACGACCTTGTATACATAAACCGATCTATTTTATTTTTATTCTAAGGATTACAGTTTTCAAGTGTACATAAACTGAATGCAATCTTTTGGTTAATTCAAAATTGTTATTTTCTGTTCGAGCTGCATGTGTCAATTCTTTGTGTACTGCCTTATCAGACTGAATTCAGACACAATCGTCCGACCGCGACTGTTGAATCTCGAGACACTGAAATACATAAATTTGACAAATTATACTTCGGTAAAAGTAAGAAATAGGTTTTGTTCGTTTTGTTTTTCAGGCTTTCCATAGCGCATAGGTATTCGATCAATCTAAACTTGTCAGATTCACCGGTGTTCCTACATAATCGGGACTCCATTGGATGACCTATTTATGCATGTATATATCTTAACTAGATACAGATCAGTGAACACACGGTTCATTTGTGATTTGCTCTTATTCCTTGTGATTAACATGATTAAATGAGAACTGGGCAAAATCTCAATTGTTTCAACATGAATCACTTAGGATAGCCTATGGTCATTGTGACAGACAACTCTGGATCAAAGTGTACAAAAACAGAAACATAATCAAAACACCTCGAAAGATTGATTTCAAAACATCGAACCTAGCATTTTAGTTAAGCGGGGCAAAAGTCATTCTGTTATTGCCTGTATGCTGTGGAGACTGGGGTATAGTCAACCTTGGAGAAAAACATGAGCGAACGTTAGTCAAAGGCTTAGTAAGTCGCGATCATATAGTATGTAAGCCAATGTAAAATATAGTATCCATGTGCCGCTTTATGATCCTCTCACCTTTGACGGAACACTATCAGGACGTCTTGCAAAGTATCGGAACGCATTGATTCTCTTTCCTGTGAATGGGTTCGAAAACCCACAAAGATATGTGGAGCAATCGTCTTGTGTGTATGAAGGAGAGAGTGTGTATGATAGTAAGTGACTCCCTTTCGTGTTGGCATTTTGACCACGCTGGATTATACCGAGCTTGATCAGTTAGTAAGACAAACTGACTTTGTGTTACCAGGGCATGTACAGCCAACTCAGACTGTTAATCAAATATATAATGTATCCACTGTGTACACGAAGAAGAGGACAGCTAACTCTGAATGGGAACTATTTACAATAAACCAAAGGGAGAGGTAAAACGAACAGGCTTCATTGAAAAAATGTTTATCCCATAACTGTATTTTAGTTAACCAAGCACAAAAATATTGACAGTCGTTGCATGTCCTTGTGGTTAGAATCCGAACACTGTCGCCTGTGCTTGTCTTAACTCAGGCAATCTAAAAGTCTTCAATTAGTCACGAAGGTGCACTAGAGACAGCTGTGATGATGCATGTTAGAGAAGAGAAACAAAACAATCCACTTAAAGTTAACTAAGCCAATGGTGCTTCTCAGTTCGACTAAGTCAATGCAACTGTAAAATAAATGAAAGATCAATGATATTACGTAAAAAATGTGTAACTAATGTCATGTATCTGAGACAAAATAAAGTATAAAATTGCTATACCGTCATGTCACAACATATCAAGTATAACGTCGCGTTCATTCATCAACTTACAGTGTAAAGAATGCTGGATTGACGACACACACTCTACACAGACATAAGTTGAAAGGTACTTCCCCATGTTCGACTGATTTGGATGTAAATTCAATTTTCCGAGTTCAAGGAGATTAGACATAACAGGCCTAAGCATAACAGCCTAGATGGAAGCCAAAATGGTCAATTTCTCCTTAATTTGGTTTCGAAACAAGATTACGGGACAAACTTGGAGAGAACTCTTATATCAACTTATGTTAACAGTATGGCAGTTGTCAGTCAACTCCACCCTGTACTTCTGGCAGTTGTATTACACTAGGTGTGACTGAATGTTATGAAGTTTTGAGTTTGATGTGTTCAAATAAACACGGAAGACACCGGAATAGTGAGCTAGAGATGATCAGCTAGCAGACTGCATTCTTTAACTAGAAACCAAGTTTGTTTAAAATCAAATTTTAAACTTCCATTATGATTCTTAATGTGGACTGTGCAAGTATCATTTGGCTACTGCTGTCGAGATCAGTTTCGAAAACAACAAACATCAATGAGGAACAATACAATTCCCACGTAATGCACCTGCAGCTGTGATCAATAACAGAGACGGACCGTTTTCCTGTAACGAAATCAGGTATTGCTTTACAAGGTTTCGGCAGTCGAGATGGTTACTCGTTACACAATAAAAGTCAACTTTATAAATACAGCACTTAACAACGCTATAGTACAGAACTTGGAAAGCTTGAATCTTGAGATTCAGGTTTTTTTTTGTTTCTGATAAATGCTATTGTTAATGTTAAAAAAACGAACACGTCTATTAGGATATTCACGAAACGACATTACTCAGCAGTGATGATACTCATTTATAGTGTGGTCCAGAAAAACCTGTTGACATATGATGTATGCTGAAACTGAGAGGTATATCGGACCGACACATACATTGTCTCAGACATTTATTTGGGTTCAAATGACTCAAAACCCATTCAGGGGACCAATAAACCTTTCGTGTTTCATTGTCTCTCTGTGTATATCTTACATCACTCATTTTGAGACGTACTCTAAAAGTCATTCAACTAGGTCGATCTCACTGTCCATGGAAAATATATTGCTTTCGGTCAATTTGTTTGAGTTTTTGTTCTAGTTACTGTTTTGCAGTCCTACAAAAAATCTGATAATATAACGGCTATCCCTTCAGGTTTCTGATCATCTATACCCTTGTTGTTGAGCATTGGTTACACATTTACTAACTTGATACATGCTCGATTTGTAATTATGTGTCAAAATCACTCTAAAAATCCTTTAGGTTACTCCATGCATTCTGTTACATGTAAATGATGTTTGACTTGGAATCCGGCAATCACTCGTATCATTCGATAGATGACTCCAATTAATGGTTCTTCTGAGTAGTACAGTAGAACATGTTTCCAGCACTGTAGGTTACAACGAAACCTTACTGTAATGTATGATTTTGAATGCATTAGCTACGCATGTAGAATAGAAAATGGCCTGGGAATAAATATCTGGCATAACGACTGATTTTATCCGGCTGTATAATTTCGATGTAAACAGGTTCTATCATGTTAATCGACAAAGAATTTGCTAATCGATATTCTACTCGAACTTTTCCCACACCCGGGATGACATCCTAGTAACCTGTCAGTTAGCTGGGCTTCATGCACATGTATGTATAAGGGCACACAAAGAGTACACGAATGTGTAGTAAGTAGAGAGAAGCTATCTTATGCCAACTGTTCAAGCAGCGTCCGTGCAACATGTGGTAAGTTCACTGTCCAACTTTGATCGAGTATTCTTAATCGCCAAGAGGAATCGACCATACAATAACAGAAAACGTGATATGGTTTATGTAAACAGCTGTTAGAAACTTCTTCTGTATACCTCAATGTAAAACCGTCTTGTTCTCCGAGTTGTTTCCACGGTCTCGAGAGGGATAGTTTTATCAATCCTTAAAAAGTTTGTATCACTTCATCCTTGTTTAAACTAATTGCTTAGATACAGATCAGTCGTACTGCTGTTTTTACTCTCCAAGATTAATTAGTCTATTTTATTATCAGTTGTGTGATTATCCGTTCTACTTCGTATTACTTTCAAGCTGTCAGCACGGATTTCGATATCGACTATTACGAATTACTCAAGAACGATTAATTACAATAGTGCATGAATACATTCCACTCGACATCATCATTCTGAAGTTCATTTTCCCAATCCACTGTGTAACAGTCGTACTTACGAGCTTGATAAACACATATAACTATGACTCACGGGCCATCCAATGATCACAGATTCCTAAGAGAAAGACAACAGTGTATTCTCCTACCGGTAGTTTGTTAAAAGCAGTGTTCCACAGAGTTCCACATTGCAACTGCTAATTCTGAAAGTTTTTGTAGTTTTTCAAATCCCCTTCGCTACTGTATTATGATTAAAAACATCTCACGGCCAGTTTAATATATCACTATTATCATTTTCACCGTTGAGCCTTATCTGTGGGCAAATGGTTTAGGTTACTCTTAGTCCTGACAACTGCCGACAAAGTTGCAAAGTAACAAATAATTACAATTGTGTGACGAGAGAAAGCAAGAAGACGAAAATAGACAACCAGAAACAGTTGATTTCCGCAAAAATGTTTGATAAACTTGCGAATAAAATTCCAGCTCCGACTGCGACACAATCATGTCAGATTGTTAGTCTAACCAACAGCGTGGATATCTAAGAACTCCCCGAACATGAGTGTTGACGTTGCAGTGTCTGTTGCCGATTAAAGTTATACTCGGTACACCCGTAACCAGGCTGAAAGCCTGCCTATTCTCAACCTATCTGAGTCGTTCTGCGTTTCAGAAGCCACTATATTATGAAACCCGTGATCAGCTTAGTCGCGATAGAGACTCGGGTGATGCTTCCATATTTGTCACGCGATGTCCTGGCACTCTTTCTAAAAACAGGAATGGCTGCTGCTAAACGTATTGTTTAGTATTGTTTGGCTATTCTTCGATAGAAGTGCCTACTCCATCTCTTTGGTTGGCTAAGAGAAGTAAGCCTCACGGTCCTTACGCAGACTCCTCGTCAGTTTACGTTTCATATTATGGCGGTCTTTGTCCTATTCACATTCAGGAGGACCAGTGGACGTTTATTTCTAAGTTCTGCTGAATCAGCAGATGTCCACTTATGTCGTATCATCAGCGCTGCTCTGCAATATACACGAAAAAACGTTTAGTACTTGTTTAAATTTTTGTCCAATACTCATTTGGGTCACTCCACTGTTAGGACCCAGGCGTAACACTTTCAGTCCAGTTTGATAAACGCCTCTTGTTCCTTTGTCACTCACTTTCCAGTTGAGTACTCTACGATTGTTAGCAGACAATTTCTGAGTAGAGGAAACGAACGGTGGTGTGATCTGCGTCAAGATGGTTACCTCAAAATGAACGACAAACTTGATGGTGTATCGCCACCGATAGATGACAGCGATGTAGTGCGTTTGCGTCCACAGTTGAGGTGCACAGGGGCATTCTTCACGTGACGCCTTACCGTCGTTTGTGCCTAAGCGTCTTCGTCAATATATAGAGTTCGTGAGATACGCATAAATTTACCAGACGATCACCACTGTCAGTGGGTCGTGCTCGCACACAGAAAAAACCACATGGCCGGTTCTCCTCTGGAGTGAGATGACCGATATTTACCGATTGTCTGAGTTTGAAGTGAGGGCAATTAGCAGTAGAGGAGGAAGAAAGTGAGAGTGTGTTGGTTTTACAGTAATTCCTGATCAGGATTGACTTGAAATATCTGACTGGGATTCTCTGACTCAAAAGTCTAACTTGCAAAGCAACAAGAAATAGGATTTTCTGGGGGCGTCATGCCTGGGGTCAGTGACTCAGCAATCTGGTTCACTTAGCTCTGAAGGTCTTGTTTAACCCGAGCGCGCGATGATTAAGATAATATTGCCTGATTCTTGTCACTGCTGCGCTCAGTGGATACATTCGGAGTCACGTTAGGCTTATGAATAATGCCCATTGTTTATCGACCATACTGGATGATACGTAAGCAGTCACGGTCAGTAGTTGGGCGATCACACTGCACTTTTGACCGAGCGTACATTTTCTAATATTCTCTCTTCCTTACTCGGAAGACAGCAGTGCCAGAACTTTAGGAATACTTCTAATGTTGGTCCATAAAACAGTTTCGTACCACTTACGAAAGCCCACGCGGTAGCAGTGCGACACGTGACTATATGATTGTAATTGCTTTTCGTCTGGTTGCTACATTTAAGCCTCACTGACTTGGTTGTGCTTGAGTGGACGGAAGTCCTAGCTAGCTTTACCATCCAGATAGATGCAGCGCACCAGTCTGACCACCACGCTAGTGTAGCAGAACACACTGAGGTGACAGGATGGAACAGGGATAGAAAAATATATCAGGAGTTTGAGATATCACGAAAAGAAAGAACATGCAAGGAAACTTCGAAATTCATCACCACCAGTCTTCTAGAAATGAATCTAGTAAGACCAATCTAAATGAAATGCTACACACCCTGGTAGAAAGTTCTTCCACATGGTTTCCATTAATAGAAAGCTTTGGTATAATACATGTCAACAGTGCCGAGCAAGGTGTCCAAAAACCAGTCAATAAATGTTAAGTCCTATTAACCTAATGTGTTTCCATAGTGAATTTGAATAAGACGGTAAGAAGACAATAATAAGATCCATATCATACGATAATCTCGGAAGTGACATAAACAATATGCTTACAGGGGAAAGCACACATTTCTCAGATTTGGGACTTACACATTTCGGGAAGAAGGAATATAATGCTCGAGCGCAAAGCAGATGAATTTTTCGATAACGTAAACCATGCATATTTGAGTCAGCTTAGCAGGAGTGGAAGTTTCATGAAACATTATGCATCATGAACCTCTTAATTCCTCCATTAACATTGGAGGACTGGATGAGCGACATATTTTGGTGGATGACATTTCAGCTGTGAATTGCATCGGTTTGATTTATAGGTGGGGTAGGATCCTGATGGGGTTCCGTTACCAGTTGAATGGTGCGGTCATCGTTGGAGAATGTCGGAAGCAGGTACTATCGTATGTGTTGTGGAGAATCTCATACACTGCTACACTTGTTTCTTCCTTAGTCGTAATCTTTGACCCGGCTGCTGGCATCGGTACGAGAGAGCGAAACGATGGAATGTTTATGATTAGGGATTGTGTGAAGTCCATTGTAGAGCTGGTGACACACGAATTCTGGTACGGGATATTTGATTCGGTTGTACACGAGATTCAAAATGGATTATTCTAAGGCCGTCGAAATTAGTGCCGGAATGAAATGAAGCGTTTGACGTATGTTTGTGTAGCCACAATCATATCTCAATGTTCATCATTACTGCTAGATCATAGGGAGGTTTGTGTCGTTTTATGCCCAGAGCTTCAACAAACTGAGGAATGAGTTCTTAGCTACTCCGAAAAACAATCGTGAGTGCGTCAGAATCTGCGTTGTTTAGAAGATGTGACCCGTTATTGACTTTTTACATAAATCCTCAAGATACCACCCTCAATGTGATACGTTCAATAAATGGAAAACAAAGTCGACCGCAATGTAGAAAAGCTGGAGATGCATAGTATGCTCTCCGTGGGCCAACACAAGCGATTAAAGCTTTTGGACGCATGCACTCCGCATATGTATGGATTGCCCATAGCCAACAAATCATATGTCTCACTTCGGTCCGTAACGTAAACCGCCATGTATCCCCAACTAAAGCTAGCCCGTTGCCTCACTGAGTCGCTCAAACCAATCAGAAAACAACTCTGTATGTACAGTCTGAACGTTATCTTTGATCTTGACTGTTGTTCCGGCGGTTGCAACGTTCGGGACAAATTAATGTGTTCACTAGCTGTGCTGTTCCTATTTACTAACATTTCACTTCGCTTTTTTTCAGCCAGCAACGTGTTTTGTGCACACAGAACTTAAATTTTCAACTTCTAGACGTTCATTTTTTGACAACTGTAGAGTGAGTGCAATGAACAATCCGCTGAGCCCAATTCGTGCAGACTTTCTCATGGCTAAGTTAAAATCTGCACCACGTGAAAGTTTGTCATAATGGATGCTATATAGACGCTAGGTGAACGATATCCAGACCATTTTTGAGAACTCAGGTGATTTACGTATGTAATTCTTGAAGTCGAATCAAACCGATCCAAACTCAAAGTTAACTGGGAAGCAAGAGAAAAATGACCGTTTTTCGTCCCTGGACATACCAGCTATCGGAAGATGAGATGACACAATAGACAGATCTTTTCACAGAAAGTCTACTTGGACTGGACTGTATGTGTACTTTGTGAGCTTCCCTCCAGTATAATGTAACAGGAGCATAGTTAGAAATCATTTCCACAGACCACGGATGCCATACACAGAGGACAGTCTACTGCGAGAATTGAGTATACTGACAAATACTCCTCAGGCCAATGGGTACCCCAATGCAACTTGTTAGAAAATACAACAACGCTATTACCCTGATAATATAAGTAACAACGGTACCAAAGAGGACAGTTTATTTAGAGCTCCCGTTTCTGGAGGACAGCTGATAAATGGTGACAAGGAAGCTTACGGAATACGTGAACGTACAAAATTCTATACAGCACAGTGAACAAACAGCAAGGTCTGTCACACCCCACTATTTATACATATGCTTTATATCTGTGTTTCTGTCAAACATTCCAACATTTTGAGCGGTTACTTTGGCACCATCGGAAACCTTGTTGGTTGCGATAATCCATTTTTTTGGGTGTAAATTACCCTTAAATTGATACATGTTTGGGTTTTCTGTTATTGTTTTTCAAGTTTTTATCTAAGTTCTTATGTGATCCTATCACACACATATCCCTATCACGAATTGTCTGTGGTTCTATTGTGCTACTAATATTCTATCCGGAGATATATAAACCATTCAAATCATATTTGTTGTTTACATGAAAACTGATTGCAATCCACGGACAGCTGTTACACTAGGACACATTCTTCGGTTATCTTATACGACACAGTTTCTGGTGGCTTTAATTGGGGGCACAGCCCACAATTTGTTGTTGATTATTTCAGTAAAATCTGCTGGAAACACGTAAGGTTTTCCTGATCGGCACAGTACAGGTTCACAGACCCATAAGTTGTTACAGGAGATAGAAAGATCTTAGCTTGTGTGTTCCTTTCTCTGTGTCAATCAGTAAAAAAAAATATATTGGATGATTTACGGGTATCAAGAAAAAGTGAATGGAAATAAATAACAGGAAAATTCAATGAAGCTGCTGGCTTCAATCATTTCAATAACGAATACTGAAACACACTGAAACAATAATTCAGTCAGACATACGCAGTTGACGACCTGTGAGACCGATGTAGTATAATGGTGATGAAAAATGGAGTGCCGGTTGTCTCTCACGTATCTATCGATCGAGTAATATATTAGAAAATTCACTTGGATCAGTCGTGACCACAGAGATTGGCAGCGTATTCTAATGTGAACAAATCCTAACTGTGAAGCAGTTCTGTCATACAAAGTGACCTGCTCATTCCAAAACTCAATTTCAACGTGTGAATCCTCAAATGTTCATCATTGTTTAGTGGAAGAAAATGTGCCAGTGGATGACCCGTGCGATGAAGTACTTTGTAGGTAGAAGTAGGTCTCTCATTGAAATATCTGTAATCCATTGAGAATTGGCCTAATTCTACCAGTCATTCCGGTCAGGGGATTTCGCCGAGCCCCATAATTCTTCTAGTGACCAGTCTCTGAACACATTCAATAATAGCCCAATCTTCCTGAAGACAAGAACGACAGGTCTGTATGTTCGTTTCCAGGTGTGGGCGGATATAGTGGGAAACACTTCAGGGTGGAAGGTTCCACAAATTCTTCCAAGAAGACCCACAGTTATTTCTGCATTTTTAGGCATGGTAGCACAAGTTGTAAACAAACTCAAACTGTCTGTCTTCATGGTCCTTAGGTCCCTTCGCATACTGACATGGTCAGCTTTGTGTCACCAAGGTAACAGTCAGTACAATTTTGATGGCGAGTGTGTATGACTTCATAATTATGGACGTTGAAAGGCAAGTTACTTCCTATGAAACAATGGTTTGGACAGTTCAAATCGTTTCGTTAAGTTATCACATCTCTCGCGCACACTAGAATTCGCCAAAGCTCTGTGTCATTGGCGTAGATCAACATCGGCAATTTGATTATATTGGACAGTTCAAGAACGGTAGGAATTATTGACGGTGGCCCTGAAGTGGATCCCTGTGTGAGGCAGCTGTTGGCAGAGTATCGCTCTGATAGCTTTCCATTCACCCTGACACTGAACTCATGTTCATTCAGATAATCTTTAAACAACGGGAGTAGGCGCGCATCGAGGTCATATCTATTGGCTTTCCGTAGCAAAATGATCAACCCTGTCGATGGGCGTGGAAAAGTCAGGATAAACCACATCTATGGTCAATCTTGCGTCCACAGCCTTCGTCCAAATACCACGAGCAACCAGCAGATTCGTAACACACGAGTATCCCTTACAAAAGTCATGTTTCTCCTTGTCGATCAGTTTGAGGTACTTAACATTTGCCAGGAGAGAGTCATCTAGTAAGCTTCCCATTAATTTACAGACCACTGAAAGCAACGCTTATGTTAGATAGTCTGCTGGGTCATTTTTGCATCTAGCTTTGAAGATATACGTGATTGTGAACTGTTCCCGGGTTTTCAGTAGACGGTTGGTTGATAAAGAGTGATTGAAAAGTATTGTAAGCAGTTCTGTTAATTCCGTGGCATAGCTTTTCAAGACGACAGGGGATATCAAGTCCGGCGTGGGTGATGTGTGAGTTAGTAACTTCTCGAACTTGATTCTGACTTTTGACACCGAAGTTTGAGTCAATTCAGTCAAGTAGTCATCTTTCCCGACATACTAGTTAAAATCATATCCGGTCAATTCAATATCGCCTCAACCCTTGTAGCTGAACGCAATTTTTCGCGTACAGGTTCCACATTTAATAACTTAAATCGGGCAATTTACACCTGCATGTAAAAGTCAACTTTCTAGTAGCTCACACGTACCCACTACACACTGGTTACTCTATTCCGAGGTCCCTTCCCCTGTTAATATGCAAAGAACATCACCATAATATAAAATATGGATATGCAACCAAGGATTGAAGTGTGTGGACGGCATACAACGCAAATACATTCCCGTTCTCTCATAACTCTCATCCGAGAATCTCTAGAAATCAACCTCTCTTGTTCTTTGATAGCAACTAAGGAAAAACTGACAATTGTCAATGCAGCTACCAGCTCAAACCAGTCAGCGTATCAGGCTGCCAACCATGTTGTAGAACGCTCGATACGTGTTCAGGTCTACGTAAACATTTATTAGCACAGGCCCGAATACCTGTAAGGCACCAACTATCTGTACACGAAGCATTTGGATTCCAGTGCTTTTTGTATCGCGCTGAATTAATCTGCCAGCGTCGTTTGTTGCGACACAAACCACAAAGGCATCCGAGAAAGTACTACGCACATTGTATGATTCTTGTTGAAGGATAGCATAGTAATTTATTATCAGGATGACAACGATGAATTTTCTCTACTTGGATATTTACTTTCGTATAATAAATCGATCGGCTACCGGTATTCAAAAGGCCACACTTGTTGCAGTCGAGTCAGTCAACGAAAGCATGTGGCTCACCTAACATTTTTCTTGTAACAAGCACAAACATGTCACCTTCAAGTTTTTGCGGTTCAACCATAAATCCTCATTTCGCACCAGAACCGAAAGGTCTGCCAGCGTCATCTACAATTATCACAAAGCGTCAGGCGTCCTCCCCCTTGGCTCTAGCCAACCGACCCTCATGACACACTTTACACAAACGCCTTGGTTTGGGAGAATATCATTTTAGAACTACGAATTCTGTCAAGTGTCGGCGTGCACCAAAACGATACCTGTCAACTTCTGAGCCAGTTTTACAGATATGATCGTTCCAACAGGACTAACTGGACCCCATCGGAAATTTGGGCATCCTTATCACCAGTCAAGGACGGTCGGTCGTTACTTTCGGTGGTCAACCAGTGAATCCATATCTCTATGTGTAACCGATTAGTTGGATTCTATTTCTGGGCAACTTTCAAACAATTTTCAGATATACACCCGTAAAGTGTCGCAGCCATTGGAACAGCAGACATGGAGGATAACATCTGACTGGATCCCAAACCCATTTGCTTCAATGCACAGAGACCCACTAGATAGTCATGCTGATAAGCCTCAAATGGAGACTAATCCATTTGGTTAACCATAAGTAGAATCCAGCGAATCACATAGGGAACTTAGAGTACTATCTTCGATTATTCACATATCAGTGACAGGCGTCATCCACGGAGGGTGACTCGATGTGGCCGTAATCCCATCGCTTTGATCTTTGGAGTTAAAGTCCCCCGGGACAATCCACCTTCTGGAACAATTTGCGCCCGAAGCCGACCGCATCACAAGTACCGGCTACAACAGTTACTGGTATTAATTATTGACTCAAGCATACGTAATCAGCGTAAACACCAAATTAATCAGGCACGATGAATAACTCCGCGTGACCAGTTTGAACGCACGAATCGACCAAAAAACGAGCAACACTAAAGGATTAAATTCAACACCAAGGATATAAGAAAATTAGCGTGCCGTCTGATGAGATTATTCAAGACATCGACCAATGGAGACAGGCGAAGGAAGTGATCAGTAGATCGCGGCGTCCAGTATAAATATAGCTCTGTTTTTACTACACAAGATTTAGATGTCAGCCCACTCTTGAATTTGATTTTACGAAAAGCCACACAGCACAGACATAGTCTACTTTCGAAGAAAAACACTGGCAGTTTGATACGAATTACTGGAAAACTCCGTCCATATCAGGACACTGTTCTCATAATCCGAGCTTTTCAAAATGGGACGTCCGTCATGGAGACCTTCCATCTCCTTTCTGTCTCTAGTGGTCCAGGATTCAACTCTGCCACCTGCTTTTGACTTTGAATATGCTCCTGGTCCAGACCTCCTCTCTCCTTTTCTTTTCAAGGATGGTGGCGAGAGGTTGATATCAGAACTGAC